>VZUI01004061.1:0-25595 GCA_013401135.1 Cettia cetti
GTAATAGTAATAGTAATAGTAATAGTAATAGTAATAGTAATAGTAATAGTAATAGTAATAGTAATAGTAATAGTAATGATGATGATGATGATGTATAGTAATAATGAAAAGGAGAGCAACAAAGAGAAAGAAAGAAATTAGACTCAATAAGGACAAGTGATGCACAAAACAACTGCTCATTGCCCTTTAGCTGATGCCTAGCCCATCCCCAAGTAGTGGCCAGTACCTCCTGGCCCACTACCCCCAGTTTCTACACTGGGCATGACGTTCTGAGCTATGCAATATCCCTTAGCTGGTTTGGTCACCTGTTCAATCTCCCTCCCAGCCTCTTAAGCACTGCCTTGCTGGCAGAGCATGGGAGATGAGAAAGTCCTTGACTTAGAGCAAACAAGACTTAGCAACAACTGAAACATCAGTGTGTTACCAATATCAGTGTCACTGAATCCTAACCACGGCGCTGTACCAGCTACAAGGCAGAGTATTAATGCCATCCCAGCCAAAACTGGGACATCAGAGGGAAAAGCTGCAATTTATAAAGTCAGATATTACACATTTTGTCATATTTTAAAAGAAATAATGGGTAAAAATCAGGGATTGATGGCAGGACAGATAAAGGGGAGGAAAGCACTCAAGGATGCCATCTTCAAACAGAAATAATCAAGCATTCTAGAGGTCTGTGAGTCTGCTTGTGAAGACATTTAAAATGTGTCATGTGGAATGTTTCCTATATTTGACAGATGACCTATCTGGAACATTTTCATGCTAAAAGGCAGCATGTTTTTTCTGCATGTTCACCTGTACACACTGCATTTGCCTTATATCATCAGAAGAAAAAATCTTATCTTTGCCTGCTATGACTTTGAATGAAAAGATCTACAGTGTGTCTTTGTTTTCCTTCTGTGATATCTTTCATATGGTGGAGAAAGGAGGAAGAAATAAAAACATTTCCAAGGCAATAGACAAGCAGACAAAACACTTTTAGGTAACAGCTGTTTTCCCTCTGCTACTGCACTCCTGACATTTTAGCTTTCCCCTTCTTTGCAAGGGGCATGGTTTACTGTTTTACCTCTGGTTTCTTCCCTTTCTTCTGTGTTGTAACACAGAACTGAAGCTTGGGAAAAAACACTCTTGTTTTTGAAGTGACCTCCCTCATTATAAGATGAATACTTGATAAGTGTGAGTGCCAATTTGATTTTTTTTTTAAATGTTCAATTATATCTTGCTGAGGAATTATCTCAGTAATTATTCATAGAGATTTCTAACTTACAAGACTGATCTCTTTTTTTGTGTGTGTTGTGCAATACAGAAATAAGTATTCTTAAAAAAAAACCACAAATATTCTAGGTCACTTTCCGTATTTTACTTAATCAGAAGTTACAGCTTGTTATCTCAGCTGATGGCTGGTGAGAGAGACAGCAACTGGATAGGCTCAACAATTCTATTTTCTATCATTGCACACAACAGAACTGAAAGGAATTATTTTGCTTTAATTTTGCTATTTAATACTTAATCTCTATCTCTTAAAAGTATTTTTTTGAAAACCTGAGTACTCCTTCAATCAACTTCTAGAGTTTTACTATAGCATTTCACTATAGCACAGTGACCTAATTTTCAAGACAAGAAAAATGTACAGGTAGGTAAAAAAAGGTACCAGTTCATTCTTAGAACCACCATGTTAATTTAAAAAAGAGTGATGAAGTAACAGAAAGAAATGACAAATACAATCTCAATGCCCAACAATACAGGAGTCTAATCATGTCTTCCAATCCCTTCCTTCCTCATCTAAAGTTGTGTGATCATGTGTGATCAATCCTTGTGGGAGTGTTAACAGCTACATGTGGTAGTTTTTTCACGTTAAATCTATTCTTTAGAAAAACTTGAATCATAGCTTTTTCATGTAAGCAATTGTGGAAACAAGTCAAAACAGTGCAATGTTATTGTCAAAATTAATGGTACTGAGTCACTAAATTCAAGAACAATTTTTGTTTCACATATTTTTGTTATGCTTCATTGTGTTTGCACCTATATCAATATGATGACAAATTAAATACAAATACAGGATATAATAAATAAGTAATAACTTTGTCAGGACATCTTGACTCATTATATTCCAACACAGAGTGGAAAAGAAAATAGTAATGCCAAACATTTAAAACTTTTTCCTAAAAAATACTCTGATACTAGAAATCAAAACTCCATTTTAACCTAAATAATAAACAGAAAAAAACCCACAACCCAGTATTATTTCTATCATGCAGCCTTTCAGCACTTAAAGGACATCTATAAGCAGATGGGGATAAAATGTTTTAGCAGGACCTGTTGCAGCAGCACAAGGGGGGACGGTTTTAAACTAGAAGAGAGTTGATTTAGATTAGATGTCTGAAGAAATGTTTCACAATGAGGATGATGAAACATGAGAACAGATTGCCCAGAGAGGTGGTTTATGTCCCACCACCAGAAATACTGAAAGTGAGGCTGGACAGGGCTCTGACCAACCTGACTGAATTGATGACATCCCTGCTCGTGGCATGGGGGTTGGACTAGCTGACTTTTAAAAGGCCCCTTCCATCCCAAACTATTCTATGATTTTACAATATGTTGCTTTACTTATTTACTTTTCAGTTTAATATTTTTTGTGTTGCTAAGAAGAAACTGTCTTATCTCTGTGGAGTGATTTATTAGTCACTTTATTCATAAATCTGAAGATGTAACAGATCCAGTGATACCGGTGGGAATACAGTGCACTTAGGCATTTTCACAAGAACTGTTTATATGTGCAATAAAAATTATTGAGAAGGGAGAAGAAAAAGCCTGAAGCTCTCTCTCCCTTGTTAAAGACAAGCAAGTGATTCTGCTAAAACTGAAGCTGCATTTTTCATCTTTCTTCTCGTCCTTGTTTTATATTATGAACACCATTTGGATGATGATCCAAATTCACCACCATTACCCTTCTCCCTCTCATCCCATCTCTCAATTTTTGCACCATCCTACATGTCTGAGGTTTAGCTGTCTGCAAACAAGAGTGAAAAAGTTTGTCTCAATATGAAAAGCACTTGCTGAGAAAGTGGCTAACTGTAAGTGGGAACAATTCAGCTTACTCTTCTGCCCTTCCCTAAGAACAATGCAAAAGTTAAAGAAAGGACAGAGATCTACAGTTGGTAGTGTATATACAGATATTTTCTTTATTATCTGCTCATAGACATGTAATGCTTTGGCAGTCTTCCAAATATGCATATATAATGCAGGGAACCACTTTTCTTTTAAAAAAGAGGCATTTGCTGGCACAAGTTTCAGACCTAGTTGAAAAAAATCAGCAAATAAAGCTCAGCCCTGTCCCCACAATCATGGATAAAGTGGTCTTTGTTAAACTGGCAGAGCTGAAAGGAAGAATTGGAACTTGCTCTCTCCTCCTCCTTGGCTTTGCTTACATCAGAATGCCCTTATTAGACTTTGTTCTCATCCTTCTTGTATTCTTTTCTGAATTATGAGCTTTTTCACTTTAATGATATCAGTTTGCCTAATTTTGTATCTGAAAAAAAATAAAAACTAGTGCTTCATTCAGATTTCCCAGATTTGACTGGACTGATGGTTTTGTGAGTAATAATCAGAAGTTATTGCTTCTTAGAAGGCAGTTCAGTTGTGAACTCTGTAGTCTCAGGAAGCAGGTTTTCACAAATCACATGCAAATCCTTTCCAAGTGGTACTTGTTAGCTTCTTTCAGTTGAGAGGGTGAATGGATATGGAGATGATCAGGCTGAGGTAACACAGTCCCATGCAAAGTTCATGCATTTATAAATATCAGACAGCTAGTGACCCAAACACGATCTTCCAGCCTGCCATATAACTTCCCTGACATCAAACTAAACAAAACACAATGTCTGTAGATAAATGAGTCACATGGATTATTAGTGATTTTTTAATCAGGTTTTCTGGGGTTTTTTTCATAAATTATTTTTAATTCAAATTACTCCCTAATCTAATATAAATAACATGGTCTATCCCTGGAGTCCTCCAAATACAATAATTGTCTTTGAGAAAAGTACCTCAGGCAAACAGTGGTTTCAGGTTCCAAAGGTGACAAATGTGGTCAGCTGCATAAACATATGCTCACCTCTTTAACTGCATATAAGTTTAATTGAGGCTTGCTTTTAAAACACAACTGGCACCAAAACTGGATTTGTAATGTACAATCACATTAGTTCTATTTACTGTTACCTTGGCCATGGTGAACAGTGGCCTATGGACAACACCCTGTTGCAAACAGCAGTTTCTGCCTGGACTGTTAAATGAGTCCTTCCTCATGTTTCCTGCTCTCCAGTTTGGATTAAAATTAATACACAACCTCCTCAGGGCTAACAAAGGGAAAGCCCTGACTTAGGTGTTATGCCACTGAAATATAGCCAGCTGGGATAATGAGGATGCCTCAGCCAGGAGAGCTGGTTTATGAGCACAGGGGTTGCCTGGTAACAGCGTCTGTCAGGTGCCCGTTATCATTTGATGAAAGCTGATCGGGGAGTCGTGCTGAAGGAGACTGGATCATTACAAAAGAACAGTAATTTGCCCTTATGCCTCAAGCTGAGGGGTCTGATGCAGCAAGTGTCTACAGAGATAAGAGGCTTTTTTTTTTTTTTTCCTTGGTGTAGAGGGAGAAATTATGTTTTTTTCTCACCTAGCAGGGAAAAGACTGAGCTGGAGCACTCTGGAGGGCTGTGCTGATCCTCCAAGGGGCTGTCTGGGTGCCTCCTCGGCTGCTCTAGGCACTACACTGAGGCACACTCAGTTTTCTGATGCACTGAGTCCTCTTATGCTTTTTTCTCAAGCAAAAGCAATCATGATTTCGGAAGCTCTGCACCATATCTAAGATGCTCAAATTAATGATAAAACATTATTCAAAAGAGCTTCACTGCAGTTCTAAGGAGGGCTTAAAAGTGTGGCAGATGCTAGGCTGAGCTTTATATACCCAAAGCAGAAGATTCCTGTACCCAGAGATCCAGTTGAGTATTTCAGAATGAAAGGCAATCTTGCTACACAGGAAACTCCCAGGTGACCAGTGACTAGGTCCCCCAGCAGCTATTTAACAGATAGGCTGCAGGAACTGCTCACTTTGTTGCTAACATGAAATCCCATGTTCTAGGCTAGGGGTAGCCTCCTAAACTTGGGGAACTGTTCTGTCAGTTTGCAATGGCCTCTGCAGGATTTACATTTTATTACACTATGATTCAGGGGAGCTATAAATAGAGCAAAGTGCAAGACCCAAATAGTGGGTGCAGGTAAATTTAAATTTAGGCAGAATGCTTAAGAAAATTATTAAAAAAACCAAACCAAACCAAAAAAAAAGGCAGTGGAAAAAAAGCTTAAATTTCTTAGGAACCTGGAATCTTTTGGCATGTGACATTAGCCACTATATTTTACAAAAAGTTAAAACTATATTGCTCTCTGGAAGTACAACAATGTGGAAATACATGTATTCCTTGAAACTCGTCAAGGTTGTGCAAGTAGGTGTTCCTGAGCCTGGTAAAAGAGTTGACTTTACCCAACTAAATCAAGACCACAGCTGCTCTATCCTCTTCTCTATCTGTATTTCAAGAGAAAAATAAAACTGAAAGAATAACTAAGCCCTGGACAGGTTTTGACAAAAATGAGTGGACACAGCCCTGAGAGGGAAACTTCAGCTGTAAGAGACAGCATTGTGTCTCTGTGACTCACTTTGGCTGTTTCCAGCACACACCAGCTTGTCTCCCCATTCCTCCTGCTCTGCTCATGGTCATGCTTCCAGACCTCCTCCCTCACACTAGCTTTGGTTTTCACTAAAGTCCATCATTTGTTATTTCAACCCACTGAATCCAAGGAAGACTGTAATTCTTTTCTTGCTGGTTTAATTTTCTCCCAGAATAATGAACAAAAGTAGCTCCAGAGGACCCCGAAGAGCTACAGAGCAGATGGTAAGTGTATGTCAAGAGTGGGGAAAAGACCAGGAAAATAGAGAAATTTCTCTTTTGCCAGAAATGCAAGGTTTTGACTGCCTTACCTCACATCAGGTAATTTTATTTGAAATACTTTGGCTAACAGGTCAACTCCTCAAGCTGAGTTTATGCAACTTCTACTTTAAGTCCTCCTTAATCAGCACTGATTCCCATTCAAAAGACGCCTAACTTTTAAGTATGTCACTCCTTGCACCAAAGAACCTTCACTACAGCTTAAAATGAATATCAGAAAGCCCCCAATAAAAATTTCTAGAGATATTCACTCACGGAATTCTGCGATGTAGCTCAAATTTTGAGCAAATGAATTTTAGTTATAGAGATGTCAAAGAAATCACATTAGACTTGGAACTTGAGTTGTTGCACTGAATGGTGATATATTTCATGTAAGAGAGAAAGCAACTTGATGACAGGGTTACCAAAAGTCCTTGATGCAGAGGCACTTAAATAAGACAGTCAAGGCTCTGCCAACACCCTTTGCAGTAAGAACCACTCACCCCCACACAATACTTTGTGTGAATGTCATGACAGAAAATTAATTTCAAAGTCTTCATCTAGCCAATAACTCTTGTGGCAGCTTAGTTTTTCCTGAGAATGTGACTTTGGGAAAGACTTCTACAGTAAAAACGGAAGAATTTAAGTTGTGCTTTTTATCTCTGAAAGTATATTTATTCCATCTTATGATGCTCTTCAAAGAATTTCAAAGACTCAGTGTGTCATTCTACCAAATTTGAGGCATATATCTTACTTAAATTTGAGAAAAGTATTGATTTGTCAGCTTTCTTTGAGCCAAGGGAGAGATTAAATTTTGTTTGAAATATTCTCATATTATTCTCTCTCTAAAAATCTTTCATTTCAGTGACTGCAATGTGTCTACTGGGTACTTAGTAAAGTCTGGAGCAGAAATCTTCCTAAATTTCTATTTTATTAACACAATAGCTTTACTTATTCTGGAATTGGTTTTCAAAGTTATTGAGGCATTTGAAAGTGAAGATCAACCACAGTAGGATTGAAAAATGTCCTTGAACATTCTGAATTCCTACACTGCTGCTGAGAAATGTCTGACAAATGTGTTTATCTGAATCCTTAAACATCTGACGCAGGGAAAGGAGTTGAACTCAGTGATCCTGACGGGTCCCTTCCAACACAGCATATTCTGTGACTTCTTTATATTTCTGTAAACTAGCCCTCTATTTTGGACTTGAAGCACATTTTAAATTTATTTTTCTTCATGTGTTTCTCAGGTAGCTGGGAAGTGGTGTGTCCAGTGGATGTATACCACAACACGTTTTACAAGTCTACTTGTAAATGGCACAAACAACAGAAGCAAAAGAGCTCACGTTGACCATAGTTATTATAGGCAGTTGAGTTCTCTTTCTGTCCAGTTTCTGTATTGTTTTTTTGTAGAAATTAATGAAAATAGTAAAATCAAACCGTATTGGGTAGTTTTTCACTTGGATATTCCACCAAAAAAAAAAAAAAAAAAAAGAATTTAAACAAACTGTTGATAAAATTTATGTGGATAAATGATTCCTTTTAGGATAGAATAAAAAGCCAAACATACTTTTTTGTGCTCAAAGCTACACATTTGGGATCATCTGTTCCTGTAAATCTTCTGATATTAAGTGTATACAGATAATGAACTGTTCAATATGATCAACTATTTTAAATATTTGTTGCTTCTTGAAGAAAAATATATTTGAAAGTATTCTTTGGAAGGATTGTTTTCTTTAATGAGGTCTGACTATCCATACCCAAAAGACAACCATACCATATCCCAGGAATACCAGCCTAATGGGCTTCAAGAGGCTTCTCAAAATGCTGTGTTCTTCAGCCAATCCTCAAGACAAGTCTCTATACACATAGCTGAGGAAAAGGAGCATATATACTCTCTTCTTGCCATAAGAGCTCTGTCATGTACTGAGAGACTGTCAGCCAAGTTCTGCAGGAGAACCTAAAGGTTTAGGCAGGATAATCAAGCACCTCCCTTGTTTGCAAAATTGGGATTTGCTCCTTGCCTTTGTTTGCAGTAGCTGTGTATCCAAAAGATGAGCAAAACAACTCTTGCCAATAGAACTTTGTGCATATGTTTTATGTGCTTATCTGTTTGTGTACAATGCAGGACTTTGTGTGAAACTGAAGCTGAAAGAGCTAAGGCAATAAACAGAGAGAAGAGACTAGTGTATGCGTAGTTAAGCTCATATCTGATATACTGTATGCTACTCACAAGTCTGATCTGCTGAAAAATATTGAAAGATCATTCAGGGCTTAGAGAAATGCCACAAAAATGACTTCAGATGAAAATATTGAGGAATGCCACCTAAAAGATTACTCAATCATGCCGTATAAAAAGATAAAGTAGAGGTCTCTGTGGTCTTTGAAGGTCATGAGAGAAAAACCTTGTCTAGAAATTAAGTGAATACCTGGAATAAAGGTTGTAGTTTACCACCTTACCATGTGATGAAGTGGGTTTTTATATTCTGAGGGATATTAAATTAGTAAATGAAAATGATGTATTTGTTTAGGATTTTTTTAGTTTGCTTTGTTTTTTTGGGGTTTCTTTTTCCCTCCAAAGCATACTCTAGTTAAGCAGTTAATTATCAGATTCTGTGAAGGAGTAACAAGTAAATACTATTTCCTTTACTCTGCAAAAAATACTCAAGATGAGCCTGCAGATCCCTTCTGAATTCCTATTAAACACTGAGAGAATTTCAGTTCAACATCAGGAAAGTAGCAGGGTGTGGTGCATATAATATTACTAATATAATAAATATTGTATGTTGTTATCTTTGCAATAATTAAGAGACAAATTCTGTAATGATTTGTTGACATTCTTCTGGAAAAGAAATCAATTTGTCCACTTTGAATTCACTGAATCCGTTTTTCTATTTAGTGGCAAAAGAATTCCTGTTTCTTTAGTATTTTATAACTTTTTCACATTAGAATGGCTATAAATATGCTAATTCTAACCAATAATGGTGGGATTTTGATTTCCATACTTTTAAGTCTGAGACAACAAATTTTTCTTTTTCACAGAGCCTATTGTCAATATACTGAAATATATACAGGTAAAGTTAAACAATGGACATAAAAAAGCTAAAATGTTTTACAGTACGAAGAAAAGGAATTAGAATATGAGAAATCCCCCCAAGAAACCTCGCCTCATCTTATCTGTCTCATATGCTATCAAAATAGCTACACAACTTCCTCAAGGATCTTTAGATGTGCAAGAATTTTCAGAGAGCTCAGAACTGTCTATATCTGAGGCTCTGGTCCAACAAGTTCAGAGAATTTCATGTATGTTCTCTGGTACAAAGAGAATACCTCCACAGGCAGCTGCATCTTAGAGTCTGCAGTTTTGAATTATCCTCCTAAGGCATGCACTCATCTATTGACCCAGCCACCATTTTTAGAGGCCAAGGAAAAAAAAAAAAAAACACAAAAAAAACAACAAGTCCTTATTATTTAAGAGGTGGAATCCAAAGCAGACACATGAGAGATGTTCTTATTTGAGTAGACAGAGGAGAGCTGAAATAATTCCGAGCCATTACAGCATCCTCCTCTGTCTGTTTAGCAATACTGCATCATAATAAAGCCAGTCCCATTTTCTACTAAGAGAGGTGGCTGCATTTCAGCGATGCATGAACTAATTCATCTACATAGCTTATAAAGCACTTAGAGTTCCTCTGGGATAAAAAACACTTAAAAATGTAAGGTATTAGTATTTCTTATGTGTTTAAGTTGTCAAATCTTCTTACTTTCTTATCACTCAAATCAGCTTTAAAATTCACTTTTGCAGCAGAACGTACAAATGCTAATTCACTTCAATTAAAAATCTATTGCCTGCACTTCATTTTTAATGGAGGCAGGTGCCTGGGAGAAATAGCCCCTCAAATCTTGCTCATGCAATAGGCTATAGAAGGCCAGCTTTCCCTGGCATTCCTATCCATGTGCAGGAGCAAGCAGTTCTTTTGACAGTCTATGATCTAAAAATGCTTTTTCTGGGGTCAAAAAATCATTGGGATTTGTCTACTTTCCTTTTTTGGGATTTGCTATTGGAATGATAAGGAACATATGCAAGGGTTTGCTACACACATAGTTTCTTTCCCCTGTTCCTCTTCACTCTCCTCCCACTCTACAAGGTTTCACTAAGCACAGGATGCACAAATGCCAGATTCTAATCCCTCACCCAAATGTCATTTCAGTAATTCTTACATTGCTGAAGAAAGCTTGTACAAGATTTTCTAGTTAAGTGCTTTAGTGTGATGGGACTGTGGCTGACATTTACATCAGCACTTACTGTGATTTAAAAGGGGGCAGAAGTGCTTGGGGTGGGGGGATATTAGATATGTGCCTTCACTGCAGCTGCAGTGATGAAGTTGGAATGGGGCTGGATATGGGTAGAAGTTGGAGCACCACAATGAAGATTATTTTCTACACAATATTGTACTATTTTGTGAAATATTGTTCACTTTAAATTTTTCTGTAAAATCAGACTGAAAGAAGCTTATTATTGCAGCAAAAAAAAGCCAAAATAAATTCAAATAATTAATTTCTTAATTTAAAAATTTGTGACATTCAAAACACTATGCTTTAGAAAACAAATATTACAGCCTAATAGCTTTTTTGACTGCTAAAACTGCAAGTCACTGTGCCTTGGAAACCAGCTGTAAGAGCACAATCTGAAGAAACATTTCTCAGATCTAGCCAATAATTTGCATGTAGAGCATCCTAAGAATGTGGAACCATTTGGTCAATAATCTATATTCTTTAAGATTTATTTCTCTTTTAATTAATACTGTAGCTTCAGTTGTAGAAAAGGAATGCCTAATGACGTGCTCTGAGTCTTCTTAATGGAGGACCAACATGGGCATTACCCCAGCATAAAAAAGTGAACTGGCAACAGAGATTGAGCTTCAACTCTGAATTTCCTGGGTTTTTCAAGCTCAAACAAGACCCTTAATGTTGCTTTAATGTAGTTTTTGGTGGTATAATTCTTCTTAATTCTGTCCATTGCAGTCCTTTGATACTTTATGAATTACTTATCTCACATTAATAAGGCTTAACATGGAGTATTAACCTCCTATACATTCCTAATTAGTTTTTAATGAATTTTAGTTTCCTTGTTAGAAAAAGAGCTAGCTAGCTAACTACCACAAATTTAATCTCCATTACTGGAGAATGAGACAACCACCCCTGGGGATGCATGTCCTTGAGATTTTCACGTTAAACAAGAAGCTTTATAAAAGAGTCAAAGAAGCTTAATATGTGTGTCTTGGCTTACTCCTCAGCTTTGATGGTGTAACAAGTCTTGGACTATTTATAACTAGTGACACAATACACTATATAAACTTTCAGAGGCTTCTATAATATGCTAAGATGCTACAAAAAAATTAACAGGCCAAATTGCTAGTCACCTAGAAGTGGCAGTAGGAGGGGAAGAGAAGATGAATTAGTGTATTTTCTTTTTATTTAGTTCGAAAGCAACAGTCGTGATATGATATGTAATGGAAAACAGAATTTTCTTTTTTTTGACATGATAATCACATTTTTCACCCAGCAGAGTTTATGTTTTGTTTTTTTTTTTAATGTGGATTAATTTTGCAAAATGCATGTATGAGCTGTAATTATTTTTTGTATGTAGTGTAAGACATATGTTTTAAGCAATTATTTTGCAAGGGAGCCACTGTACAAGTTACAAAATCTTTTTTTCTGTTTGTGCAGTGCTTTAAATAAAAATAATTGTGGATAAAATTTACGAACTAGTACATTGGGATTAGTAAAACAAAAAAAACAGCATCTTGTTATGAACTGCAGCAGCAGGTCAGGAATAAATTACAAAAGTTTTCACTGGCAGTGCACAGGATGTTGCTGAAGCAGCACTCAGTGCTGGCATCCAGTCAGAGAAGAAAAGCCTCTACGCCCTTTGGCTCTGCTGGGACTGCTACAAGGAGGCTGTACTTCATCCTGTTTCTCCCATTTGGGGATTTCATTTCCTTGTTGATTTACCAAAGCCCTAAAATTTTGCATTCAGAACATACTGCAGGAGCTTTGCATCAGTCCCTCATGCATGACCTGGGGGACTGGAAGTAGGTGTGGCTCTCTCGAGTTGCTGTAGGAGGTCTGCAGTGGAGAGTTCAGTTCTCACAAACTTGTCTGCTCTGACATTGTTCTATCAAGTACATAGGCATCCATGTATGTATCATATTTCAGACAGAATAGGAAGGCAGCTGAAGGGCTATAATTGAGTGAACATGTATTTTTAAGTAAGCTGCTTTTGCATATGTTGGGCAAGTAGGTATTTCCTTTCACTAACATAAATTATATTCGATTAATTTCTTTTTGTCAGCACTCAGAAGAAAAAAGATATGAGATGGTGAAAACATATACATGTAAAATGCACATTATTAAAACATTTTAAAAGCAGAAATCTAGTATGAAATGTAGAAATCCAGTATGAAAAGCAACTGAAATCAATTGAAAAGTTTTTTTCTGAATTCTGGAGTCCTTTCCATAGTGTTTTTTTCCATATTTTCAATTGGAGAAAGTTTATAAATATGTAATGCTCATCACTTACTATGGGGGATAATCACAATGCTAGGAAAAACCAGATAGCCAAGTGTTTTAACAGCTGAATTTCCAGACCAAAAGCATACATGCTTGAAAATCTGCATATGCCATAGATCTTACTGGGACCGAGGCCTGGTGCTGTGTTTCTGCATCACTACTGAATTTCACTCATTAATCTTTTACTTACAAATAACAGTAATAAATACATGGTTATCATACATTCATTAATTAGACAGCACATTGCATGTTTCACGTTGAGACCCATCACTGTGTAGCAGCTGATGGGAAACAGAACAGCTGAAAATGAAAGGCTATCCAAATCTACAAAATGCTAGAGGCAACTTAATCACTGAGCCTGACACACAAAGTACAGGCACCATATCCAGATGTGGTTTAGCTGAGTTCACAACCTTATTAACTTAATTCTAGGGGTTAGCAAGCAATAACTTGTGCAGAGCAAATCATCAATCCTCTCCATTAAAGACTGTCATCAGCCCACGACCCATCAACTACTGGCCTTTAGCATAAGCCTTTCTTGCTCTGACTATGTGTGATGGTTCAGGGAAAAGGGAGCATCCTCTTCATTACACACAAAAAAAGCAGCAGTTATTGTAAAGTACTCCTTTTGCCTAAATCCAGCATCAGGTGATCAGAGAGCAAGAAGCAAGCCAGTGCACTAGACAGCTGCTGTTGGACAGAACTATTCATTTACTTACCTGCCTTCATCAACCCTTCAGTTTTCTGGAGAGTTAAACCAGCCGTATCCATCTACTTCCCAGTTTCAGAGAAACATCACTTTTTCCTCACACAATTCTGAAGATTAATGCAGAACTTGGACTATCAGAAGGGCTTACATGCCCTTCTTTCTGTTATGCAGAAGATTGTTACTGTTTCCTCTCTCCTCTTTTCTCTCACTGACTGTACTGCACTAGATGAAACCATTGCTGACATTTAAAAATATATATATTTTCACTCCAATCAGTAATACTTCTTACATTTTTTTTTAAATACTCAATTTCCTGCCTCAGAATAGTCATGTCTTCTGTTAAAGGCGGAAGCCAATGATCTTTATCTCCTTTGCTAAGCAATGATCTCTATCTCCTTTGCTAAGCCTTTTGCTCATCTCAGGTCTGTGCTGGTAGGGACAGACAATATTTTCAATGACAGGAACAAAATAAGCGGCAAAATCAACCTCTTCAAAGACACTATTTATTTTCTGTAAAAGGAACATATACACCAAGGCTAGATTTAAATACATAAAAATGCAATGGACTAAGCAGCATAGAGATTTTTTTTTACAGAAAGAATGGGAAATGCAAAAATTCTTTTCTGCAGCTACATAGGTCTATCACTCATTCCTGCTGCTGATCACTTTCAGAGAATTCTTCCTGGAGCTGACCACTATCTTGATCAGTGGATGAACATCTTGGGTTTCAGTCATTATGAATATTGTATACATATGCTAACTTTTGATCTGCAAGCACATCATTCTACTGAGAGATACCAGGTTGATGCACCACTCAGCTTAATGTAACACTGTTGTGTTTACTCATGACTCTCATGTATATGCTTTATTGCATTCCAAATAATTCTTGGCAGGAATTTTGACTAGTCTTAAACACCCTATTTCTGTAAAGCACACAGAAGCTTCTACAAAAGACTGCGTTACCTTCTTGCAATGATTACTGCAGTGAATTCTGATACTTCTGTAATACTACTTCTTTCCTTGACTATCACAATTAAATTGGCCAAAGGCACAATCTTTCAAGCTATATCACATGCTCATTCTAAAGACTAACCCAGCACTACAGCTATCCACAAATCTGGGTACAACAGCACCAATAAAAAATGCTATTTTTAAAACATGGTAGCAATAGCCTTAAGTGTTAAAATTGACACTGCAGCTTTTTGCAAGTCTTTCAGCAAATATTGATCTTTTAAAATTTTTACAAGCTTTGAAATATGTGACAAAATCTTCCACATTTAGACCAATCAAACTTTCTTCTGTTGAATACACTTACTACTGAACAACTTGAGAAAATTGTTTAATAACTGTTATATGAAACAATAAGAAGGAAAAGAAACATAAGTGCACACTGTCACATGGATACTCATGCCTTTTAAACATCATAACACGATTTCCTATGAGACAGGAAGGTTCAGGGTACTGCTACAGTCACGAGGTGTGGACTATCCATCAAAGATCATTTTTGATGACAGACTTAATTAAGAATGTGTATGTGTGTGTGTGTGTGTGTGTGTAAAATGGACAATCTTCGCAGGTGCTTTTCGACTCAAATAATTTTCTGTTTCTGAAAGACTTCAAAGAGGAAGATGAAAGGAATAAGGAAGAAAAGAAGAAAAAGTAGAATATATAATGAGGTGTTGGTTTGGGTAACAAGCTTCTCCATCAGACGGAATAGGTAGTTGGCAGGTGATAATCATGTGGAAGGGGAAAGAATAAAAAAAAATAGCTTGACATCAATGATTTCCAAGGTGAGTATAGCAGTTCCTTCAGTGTCTGCTTCTGTTAGTGGAGTCTCAGCTTCAACCTTGCTTCCCACCCTAAATTTCTTTCTTCCTTGATTTCTCAGAGTCTTCAGGGAATTTTTCTCTCATTGAGATGATTGCTGTTGTTTGCAGATTCCTCTCTCAAAAGTTTCAGGATGACAGGAACTATATAATGTTTTGAATGTTATTCAAATGCATTCTTGACATGACACTGAGTCCTCAGGAGATTATTGAGGTGAAGGTTAGTGATTCAATGCTAAAATTGGTAAAGCAAATTCTATCTTTCACACTATCTGCAGATATGATTTTACCTTTTGACAAGTTTGTGGTTTTCTTTTTTTTTTTTTTTTTTTTCTGCAGCATGTTATGCCTTGGCTTTCCCCATTTTGTATTTTTCTCATCCTGATCCATACAATCCTGTGCTGAGTTTGGCTGTATATTTGTGATTATGGCCAGACTAGTGTTCTTTGGTAAATCTGAATTACTCAAAGCGCCATGCCCATTTTTGTTCTGCTCTGTCACAATCACAGGCACATAATTTTTGAAGCACAAGTAAGAAAGGTTGTTGATTTATAAGAAATGTCATGGCATATCCAAGATCTATAAATACTGATGTTAATCCCAGGGGTGGAACAGATAGGTGCTTCCCTGTTTGCAATCTTCAAAGTACTATTACAACATTATTATTTAACAGATTGGAGACAGACTTCACACTGCTGAATATTCCAGTGATCTGTTTCCAAAAGTGATGAATGGAATGGGATGGTTGGAAAGGCATCTGTGCACAATCCCAGTGTGTACACTGCTCAGTTTTTTGCCAATTTTGCCAGTAGGCTCCTAAACTTTCCCATCTAAAGTGTTTAAGGAAGATCTCAGTCCATGTTTATTCATGTGTCATTTTCAAATAGTTTTGGATAGCATGGTCTGAAATCATAGATTCAAAACAAATCTGGATGCAGAAGTTTAGAACATCTGGACTTTGGTTTGGATTGGTTTATTTCATACAGATAAAAAAATAAGAAACACTAGAAATGCAAAAGCAGAACATGTACCTAAAGAAAGCAGCATGTAGTTCTGTTACTAAAGCTGATTAGTTCAATGATTGAAACCTTATAAAGACACTTTGCTTTTTGAAAAATATTTTTCGATAAAATAGTTCCTGCTCATTTCAGAATTAAAATGGAGGCCAACAACATTATTAAAAAGGAGAAAGAGAGGAAGGAAGAGAGAGATCAGTATGGAAAACATTGAAAATTAGTTCATAAAAGTGCATTTAAAAAACCCTACAAAACCAAACCACAGAAAAATAACAGCAACAATAACAACAGCAACAAGCCATCTGAAAAAATCAGAAAAAGGCTTGCCTTTTTATTTAGCATATCCAGCTTCCTGGAAAATGATTTATGCAATAATCTGCATTTTAAATGCAGAAAATAGAGAAGCATCTTCCTATATTGCTATAAAGATTTCCTAAATAGAGAAGCAGTTTGCCTCCTCCCCACCCTGACCAAATAAACAAAGTTTAGGTAGCATACTCATTGTCCATGGAAACATCTTTATACTGGAAAACTACTGGACAATACATAATTGCTGCTGAAGCTTACAAACAGTTTTTTGGTTACTGAGATATTTAATATTCTAATTTACATGAAATCTTGTCATACGAGAAAAGTCTCTGAAAATTTGTAGAGCAGAGCAATTTATTAATAAACTGACAGTCCCAGTAATAAACAGCCACTGGAATCTGATCTATATGCAGTAAATCACAGGACAAGTCTGCATGTTCCGTACAGGTTTTTTGGTTTTTTTCTGCAGACAAGAAGGGTAATGGATCTGTAAAATGCACATTTTTTTTTGTTTTAGCTAGTAATAACACAAAAAACATTGCACATTAAATTCTTATTCAAGTCTACAGGTTGCTCTCTCTGTATTTTAAACAATTCTCTTGAATATGTATCTCTTGCCTAGTTAAAGTTACTACCTGTAGTATCTGTTCTCAGAGAGATCAGGACTCTGAGTCAGGGAAAAGGAATGCTTCACATGACTCTGCTTTGATTAATTTTTTTTTTACAGCTAGTGGTCTCCACTTACTACGATACTCTAAAATAAGCCTAAAAAGCTTCTTCCGCTTAAAAAAACAAAGTTTAAGTTCTTTACAAACCATTGCAATTATACCACAACTTATACTGGTTTTCTTCCTGTTCAGCTGTATGACAGAGTATATTTTAAGTATAACAGGCAATCAAAGTTTGAGGTCCAATCCATCCCCATATTTATGGATTTTCAGATCTTTAGTGAAAAGCTAGTTCCACATCAAGTTGACCTATTGAGTCAAACTGTCAGTATGATTCTTCAAAGGAAGGAAAAAGAAAGAATAGCTCAAAGCAAGTGATTTCTATTCCATGAGATCTCATTAAATCATCTTTTTCTACCAAGGGTGTTGGGTAGTACTGCAGTGTAGACCACTGAAGCTATTAAAACTTCCCTTAATTCCTGAATTGCAAGGTAATTTAAAGGTAAACCAATATGGGCTAAATGGAATTGTAACCTAGACACTCCCTTTAAAATTATTACTTAAACAAAGGCTCAGTCAGGCAAGAACTGTTTTTCTCACAATTTTTAATTCAAAAGAAATTGAATTATTTATTAATTTCACATGAAACTGTAATAATTTTATTTTTTTTTTTAAATCTAAAAATTGCCTATCTTAATATATCAATGTCAACCTTATGGACCAAGTCTTACATTCTTCTTTTTGAAACAGTCCCTGAAAAAATTAGGTGATATCTAATTTAGTGGGCATTTCAGCTGTATCTTATATTATTAGACTTGGAGTTGCAAAACAAGGTATTCTGTTTACCTCATTCAATCATCTAAATCTAGGCAATCAGACAACAAATGCAAAAATGTTACAATTGTAGATTTGATTCAGGTGCTATTTGCCAATCTCCATAGATAAACCCATCCCGCTGAAGTGAGGGGCAAGATTACTCAAGCATGAAAATAATCAGCAGGAGGTTTTCCAGCCTTCTGAAGCCAAATCTGTCTGATCCAAGCCTGACTTATGGATCTACATGCCCTGGGGTCTGTGTATAATTGTGGATTAAGGAGACATCTTCAATTTTCCTTAAGTACCTAACATAAACCCATGGTAAACCACAAGCTGGTTGCATCTTAATCTAGTGGTGAGAGTAATCACCAAGGCAGCACACAGTGTTCCTATCTTCTATTCTTGGGAAGGTTACACATTTTGCAACAATAAATACTTATCAAAAACAGGCCTGGGAGAAGTATTTTCTCAAGGAATGGATGTATCCATCAAATCTAGGGATACATACAACTCTGAAAATGGGGCAGATAGGCTGATATCTTGGATTTTGAAGTTGTCAGCAGTTTTTAGGTAGACTGCAAGTCAGCTAATGTCTCAATACAAGCTGCAGGACAAGACTGTAATTCAAGATCATATATTCACATTAATATCACAGATTTTTTTTTTTTAATACCAAAACAAATATTCTATCTTCTGCGTTACAGATAATGAAAAAACTACACACTGCCCAAAGGGAACCTGATGGAAGAAGATAGAGATAATAGAAAGAATTAGAGAGTAATATCATATCATTAGCTGATTAGAAAGTCAAAAGAACAGGGGGAAAGTGTTTAGATTTCAGGTCATGAAGAAGGAGATTAGTAGAGGGAGTAATTATTGAGCTTCATTCATAAGTAATGTCCCTTTTTTGAGGAAGAAAACTCCATACAGGCATCAGCACTTGTAACCATAAAAAAAAAAACAAACAAAAAACAAACCACTAACAGTGTTACTTTCTGCACCTGATGATCAGCATATACCAATAAAGCATGAAAGACTGAGTGAGACTATTTATTGAGGATCTAATTTAATACCTGTATGGTAGTGAATAGCTGAGATTTTGATCAATGACCCAAGTGCAATAAAATTTAGAAAAGCATAACAAAGAACTTAGCTTACCACTGCAAGAAGACTTAATTTTCATTATTTATAAACTTTTATTTAAAGAGAAAAATATAAATTTAAATTTAAATCCTATGGTATAAGAAAATAATAATACTAAGGGCAACTATGTAAACAAGTAATTTTGTATCTGAACTAATTAAAAACACAGCAAACAGTCCACCCACAATTACAAATCTGGTTAATGATTCATGGTAAAATCACGATTTTTTCCATGTGATTTAAGAAGAAGCTTATCTAGTTGACATGATACAGCTTACACTGACATGAATCCATATTCATTACTTCCATTATTCAGGATAAGACCATGGGAACAAAAGTAAGTCTTGAGCCTCACTGTATAATTCAATAGGAGAAAGAAAATCTGTGCTTTGAACTTGATACTTGTTGGGTTTAATGTTGTCAATATCAATGATTTATCTTTAATTTGCTTGGAAAGACGCTAATCACAATAAAAAAAGGTGCCACAGGTCAGCACAGGAGTTGCCACCGCTATGTAAAGAACTAGGCCTACTTTGCACGCCTAGAGAAAATCTGCAATAATGAACCAAACAGAAATGGTACCACCTGAAAAACCACATCTCCATGGTTATCCATATTGTCATGATTATCCATACTGTCCTACTGTCAGCACCAAGCCTGGTACCGTTTTGGTTCAAGCCAAAGAACAGCCTGTCTTGAGTGAACAAGCATTCTCATTGCATAGTGTTGATGCATCAGCCATGTTTTACAGAGGAAGAGATTTACATGAACATAGGCAGTGCCCTACCAGTCAGCCCTGGGGTCAGAGAATGGCTCCTGCTACACCTGATGGTACAGAAACAGCCCTAGGAAGGAACTGTCCCTCAAAGTTCACGAAACAAGAGCTCCAACAAGTGTTACAAAGATGAGCAAGGAGGCAGTGTGATGCATGGTTAGTAGAGTGTCCTCTGCATCTACTGACCTTGGTAACTTTGGTCTTCAGATACAGCAAATCCCAATACACCAACTCACACTTCAGTAGTTATCTTTAAGTTGCACAAAGTGCCAAATTCATATATATGCGATATAAAGGAAAAGGCATTTGCCTCCATCCATCATGCTATAAAAATAGCACAGGAACCTCAGATAGCCACAGAAGTCTAATGAAAAACTGTAGCTCCTCTAGCCTGTGTTTCAGGATAATTTTGCACAGCCATGATGTTCGCTGTCTGTGATCACATCACAGTTGAGCTGAATACACTGGTGAAAGAGCAGCTTTGCTTCTTCCATTGGACACTGAGCATCCATTTGAATTGAAATAAGTATCAAGAAGAAATTCTGAGTCAGAAGATAGCACTAAAATAAAAACAATAGAGAAATCATAACAATCATTCCTATTTACAACTTTTTATGTCTTTAGTTATTCTAGTTTTCTTAAAAAGCTGTAAATTGATAAACTTTTTAAAAAATATTATAATCTGAATACTTATCTTCTATTTTTAGCTCTCAATTCTTTTAAATTTGGAGGGGATTTACAAAAGTACTGCTATAAACAATCAAACATATAACAGTATTGTTATTTATGTGAGCTTGTCAAAGTATAAACAATCACATAGTAATTTTAATTTGGGTTATTTGCATTAAAGCTAAAACCCTGAGTAGTTGCTCTGAAGTTGTTTCTGTAAATCAATCACATAAGTTAATGTGGAGAAAAATCCAATGAAGCAATGGATTTTTAACATCAGAGGCTCAGATGGATTGATTTCTCTACTGTTTAAGCATTTTCAAGAGTAAACATCTGAACTTGTGCTCTGGACTAATTACCTTCTTTTCAAGCTTCTTGATTCTATTTGGACTGACAGTAATTCAAAAAACATTCCTTACTCCCTTATCTTTTATATTGTATATTTATTTTTCTCTTTAATTGGTTTCAAATAAAGTTTCCATTACATAGTTCAAATATTATTATCAATGTTTTTAAACTGTTCTTTATTTTAAGATACTTTTGTTTCCACTAAACTTACTTCATTCTTTAAACATCCTAACAGAAAGTATTATCTGTGACACCAATATTTACACTTCTGTTTGTCCAGCTGATGGGAACCATTGGTAATGTAGTTGTGACACATCAAATTAACCAAGTCACACCTGAAGAACTCTGAATGAGATGGCAACCTCCTTTGTACTTATCATGATGTCACCTGGCTTGTTAGTCATGCTTTAATCATTATATTAATGTGTTCTTGAATAAGAAAAGTTATATCTTCTTCTTTTTAATATTTATTATCCAATACTAACAATGCATTGAGCATTTTGGTAGGCTAAAAATATTCTTCCTAAATAATACATTGAGAGAATTTAGCAGATTCTCACTGAAACACATTTAGGAATCCAAAAGGAAAAAAAAAAAAAAAAAAAAAAAAAAAGAAGACCCATTTCAGAAAACAGGAACATGGGAACAGGTAGAAGAAGAAACTATTCTTTGTAGCTAACAGAAAGAATATTCAGAGAACAATGACTCCACATAGGCACAATATAAATCTGAGTATTAATTCACCCAAATTATTTGAGTAAGTCTCAACATCCTTTAGTCCTTACCCTGCATCGTTAAGGATAGGGTTTGTATTATTTGTGTTTAAATGGCCACACTGTAGACAGCTGTATCTCAACTCTCCAACCTGGATGTTCTTTACAAACAAGGAAGAGAATCAGGCTGTTCTAAAGTGCAATTCATCTGAACTACTGAATTAATGGCACTTTAGAATTAAAGGTTGGACCAGATGACCTTTTGATGTCCTTTCCAACCTGGGTTGTTCTATGGTTCTATAAATTTACTTCTGTAAGATATTGACAATAAACAGGGTTCAGAAGATCAAGTGAGATCTTTGAACTGAAGAGATGATTTTCATTCTCATCCCTAAATTTCATACATATAAAAATTCTTTCACTTGCTTTCTTTCATACATTCTTTCCAATACTTAAAAGGAGCCCTGCTATAAAATTAGTATGTCCAAACATCCATCATAATTTTTGGAAATTGTGATGACAAGCAGTTGCTATGCTTGATGAAAACCACTATTTACTAAAAATATAGTCCCTTTATCATTCAGTGCTTTCTGGGGGGAGAGGCTGTGGTGTTTTGTTTGGAGCTTTTTGTTTATTTTGTGGTTTGGGTTTGGTTTTTTGGGTTTTTTAAACAACTTAGAAATCTCTTTACATCTTTGGTACATTTCTGTATTTTCTGTGTTTACATGAAGATGTAACACACAACCTAAAATTAACCACACATCTGCTTTTTCACTCCCCTCAGCCTCACTGCAGAAGGACAGGAGAGAATCAGAAGACCAAAAGTAAAGAAAATTCAATGGTCAAGATAGTTTAATAGATAAAAAAATAAAAAGGAAGGAAAACTGAAAGAAAACAAAAGATGTGACGCAATGGCAACTCACCGTCACCCACAAATAGACTGATTGCCAGAAACATCTCAGAGCAATGGCTATCATCTTAAAAAAACCCCTCCCTTCAGTTTTTATTGATGAATGTAAGATGGAATATCCCACTGGCCAGTTCAAGTTATTTCTCCCAGCTGTGTCCCCTCCAAACATTCTGTGCACCCCCAGCCAACTTGTTGGGGATATAGAGTGGAAAAAAAAAATCTTTGATGCTGGGTAAGGGCTACTCAGCAATAGCCAAAACATTGATGTGCTACCAATGCTGCTTTAGCCACAAATACAAATTAGAGCAATATCGGCCTGGTATGAGGAAAATTAACTCTGACCCAGTAAAATCTACAAAGTTATAATCATTACCAATGAGACAATTAATTACCTACCTACTCATGTCTGTAATTTATTCCCAGGAAACATATGTATTTGCATGAAATTAAGTTTAAAGGTGTCAGTAATTTAGAGGAAAAAAATATTATGTTGAAATCCTAATACCAGTCATTACAAAGCAGAATAGTGATTACCCTTACTGAAATCGACACATATCAATATACAGAAATGCATGTGAAAGACTGAAATAATATTAATCCTGTAGTATTGTGCAGAAAATGCAAGAGAGTATCTGAGAAAATTTCATACTTGTATTCAGATTAAATTGCATGTATTAAAAAAAGTGCATTTCAGAATCCTTGCTCTTTTGTGCTTGAAAGAAAAAAGATCATTATTTGAAAGACACCGGGAATACTGTGGATATAACTATAATAAATATCGACTTACACAATTATGAAATATTTTCTTTCTTTGCAAGTATGGGGAAAGAAAAAGTAATGCTTTTGGGAAAGGGACATTTTAAAGGTTAGCTAACCTTCAACTAAAGGGTCATACAGAAAAAAACCCCTATGTAAATACTCAGAGCTCTTAGTGGTGGGCTACATCTTAACGATTTTCTTGTGAATGAGTCCCACGGTCCCACTTAACATGACCACAGAAAAGCAACAAAACTGCCTCTTTATGATGAAATTTCTTCCCCTTAGAATTCGCTGGGGTTTTTTTGTTTGTTTGTTTGTTTGTTTTTGTTTTTTTTTTTTTTTTTTTTTTATTTCTACTGAAAATATTCTTAACAGCAAAAATAACACAGAATTATGGAACCAGAATAGTTTGGGATGGAAGAGATCTTCAAGGGTCAATTAGTCCAAGTCCTCCCCTCTAGATGAGGACATCTTCAACTTGATCAGGCTACTGAGCCCCATCTAGGATAACCTTGAATGTTTCCAGGGAACATGTTTGGTGAAATATAAATAATGCAGTTACAAATTTATATGCATCATAGTTCAATATTATGTACTCTATACTTGCACTGTCATTATTGTTGTTTATTCTCATAATCCAGATTCTTGAGAATTCAAATTAAACATCATCACTTCTAAACACTACCAAGTTAGATATTTTATTTTGACAGCCACAACTTGCCTTGTCACATTTATTTTTGAGGCATCCCTGATATCTTTATTGCAACTCTTGTATTCTTGAAGCCCCATGTGCTTGTCAGTGAGGACTGACACTGCTGTCAAACTGCTACAAAATGACACAAAAAAGCTAAATCAAATAAATGTAACTCTGTCTATTCAGGTGTGCCTCTCAACCAGACAAAAGCAATCTTATCCATTAAATTGTATTGATAAAACACAGTAAGACATTTTGTTTTTTCTTGTTACTTCAAATGACTGTACTTGACAATTACTTGTGCTGTGGTAAAAGACCCAGGCAGGCTCATACAAGGCCAGAGGATTCAAGAGCCTTTCAAAACCAGATGTGCCTTTTCTGTGCCCCCAGGTCACAAAGAGGTGGAAAGCTGATCTGGCGTTGACCTGCTTCTGGACCAATGTACAGCCATTTATACAGAATTCCATTCAATTTTCTTACCTTACTCTGAGATGTTACAACAATTTTTTCATGCTTAAAATTTCTTCTAGCTCAAGGTTAGGGTGTCACACTTGAGTGGCAATTGATCAGGGGTAGCTGAATTAGTCTACCCTGAAAATACCTCAAATGATGAAGAACAGATTTTGTCATAACCAGCTGAATTTTCTAATCTTCATTTTAAGAAAATAAAAATGTAAATAACTAAATTTTCTTTCCTGGTTTAAGCTATTAAAAGCCTAATTCCTTCTTCAAAAATATTTCCTGTATTCATCCATTCCACCTCTAATAAATTAAAGCTATAAGTGGTGAAATGAATAACTAGGAATCTAGAAAAAGATGTTTGCTAGAAAGTTAGATAGATAATGCTGTCAGCCTGGACAACAGGAAGACGAAATGGAATGTGTCTCCTATCATCCATAACAAGAGCAGCCTGTAAGTAAAATGAAAGAAAATCCTTCCATGCATCATTTGTTTAACTGAGATTAGTGTACAAACATGAGTGAAATTAGACAATTAATGACAGATCTTTACTCTGAGGCATATGTCTTCACAGTGTATTCATACTCAAACAAACAAACAACAAAAGGTACAGTGCAGCTGTTGACAGTGAGGCAAAAGAAAAATAAGGCCAGTAAATGCAAGCCTTTATTTTTCTATACTGAAATGTTTGCTCAAAGTAAAGCCAGAATTTTTCCTTTTTAAATAGCAAAGTATGGCCACTTCACTGTGCACATCTTAAGCTTAATTTCATTTTAGTCTTGAAAGGGGTCTTCTAGAATGTCACAGGAGGAGACACCCCACTTAATTCTTGCTATTTCTAGCTTGGCCAGGAGTGTAATGGGCCCTGCATTTAGGAAAATGCAGTTTTCATGGATTATACTGACACAAGCATTAACATTTTTCATTCCTGTTCCAACAGCCATATATAAGGTAAAAGACTTAAATCAATATTAAAAGGCTTTCCAAATTTCAGGACTTTGGCCCATAGCTGACTCTAATGGTGCACCACTGAACACTAAACTCTGAATGGCACACTGCAAACTGTGAGTAAAGGCTGCACAACACAAGTAAAGGAAAAGTACTCCAGTGGTAAAACTCTTGGCATGTGATGGTGCCAATAATCTGGAAGGTAGGCTATTATTCCCGCTGGTGTGGGGACCCCTCAGCTCGCAGGGGCCCGAGGAGGCTGAGCCACCCCAGAAGTATCTCCTC
>VZUI01004062.1:0-17159 GCA_013401135.1 Cettia cetti
TCTTTCTCTCTTTCTCTCTTTCTCTCTTTCTCTCTTTCTCTCTTTCTCTCTTTCTCTCTTTCTCTCTTTCTCTCTTTCAACAATTCCAAGCATCTGAGAGGCAAACTGAAACATTTTAGATTTCACAGTTTTATGATTAATCCAGTCTAAGTCAGTACTGCTGCCGAAAGGATCATACTGCTACTGCTTTTGTGCTGACACAGGCAATCACTGGAGAGCTGCTCTGGTTGAACACTAAGTCTCTGCCAGGTTAGCATTCAGCCAGAGCAATTTCTTGTTCCAGTTCATTATGTGGTTGCACAAAGTATAGTTCCGGACAGAAGCAAAGGTGGAAGCCAGCAGTGGCAGTGTGAGAGGGGACCTTTTAACTGAGACCAGTTTATAGAGGTGAAGTTGAAGCCACACCCTCTGCTTTTCTTTCTGACTTACTTAGCTGTAAGGCACTTTATTGCTGATTTCATGCTTTTTATGACTGTAAAAGTAAACTGAGGCAAGTTTTGTACCTAAAGGTGATCACAGGTAGCTGTGTTTCTGGAGTTATTTCCTTGTTCTTCTGGAGACTTAGGCACTTGAAGAACAAGGAAATTATGACCTGAAATTATGTTCCTGTTGATCCGTCATCCACGTGTTTTAGGCATAAATCCAGTCATATAAATAACTGTCCCATGGGTTTCTCCTTTGCAAGAGGGCCAAACTCTTCTGTTTCTCTATATGGATTGCCCTGCAAAGCTGTTAGCCATAGTGTTTAAAGAACATTGTAATGACAGTGCGAAAAGTATTATGGAAAAATATTTTAAAGAATGCGTGTACGTCCTTTCAGGTTTGAAGGGATTTGAAAAGTTGCTATTTCAATGTAAGAAAATAAAAACTGTAGTCAGAATATAGAGGTACAAGAAATTTACAAGGTTATTTCCTTTCTCCTTCCTACTTTGATCTCATGCTACAGTAGCTTGCCATGTAGTGTTTGGCATCCAAGTTGTATAATCTTATGCTAAAATTTCTTAACAAGCATGCAGGATGGATGACTGATTTTTGCCTCAGATGAGTACTAAGTATGCTTATTATCAAAAGTCTTAAAAGTCTTGTGTGCTTTGAAGATGAGAAATACCTTTTGAACATAATGTCAGTAAGAAAGAGCAGGTTAAGAACAGGAGGTTCAGGCTGCAGGAAACAAGATTATACTCCCTTCACCAAACCATCTTTCTTTCAGCAAAGGCCAGTGTGTCTGCATTTACCAGACTTGAGGACTCTGAGTACAAGAAACTTCTCACTATTGAGAGGTGCCCTGATTGTTTTGGTGGTAATACCCATGAACCACCACTCCTTGGCAGGTGGGACTTTGGCAGCCATGGCAGTCTATTTTTCAGAGGTGGGAACTGGACCTCCATTACTCGTTAGCTTTTTATATGGGATTCTCTGAAATCTGGTGATGGAAGCAAGGATATCTAGAAGAATGTTGTACTTAACTTCCTGTAGAGGTTTAAATGTCTTACTCATCTTGTAAAAAAAAAAGAGATTTAATGAGATTTGGGTGCTTGAAATTGTTCTTGAGGTACTTGAGCATAGGTTGTCAGCTAGGTTTGTTCTTAATAGAAACTTGTGTTTCACTGCTTTATCGTATGCTTAGTGAACATCAGTGGTGCTGGAAGAACAACTCTTTCCAGATCTGGAATGTGCAGCTGAGTAGTGATATGTACTGCCTGATCAGCTGATGAAATGTGGGTTTGGATGTGTGATTTTTGTAAATGACTTCCAGATGTTACAGTTGCCAGCTGAATGTCTCAAGACTGCACTGTGAGGTCTATGTTATAAAACAAAATGGATGAATTATGCAGAAGACAAAGTGGTGAGCCTGTACTTGCAATTGTTCTTTCTCCATCCAAAAAAACCCACAAGGACAACACGATTCTGTGGTTAAATTGCTCACAAGCAGTGGCAGAAAAATATGGATGCGTTTAGATTGGGTTACCTTCATCAGCGTATAGCCTGTCAAGAGCTTGGACAGTCTAATAGATAACATGAAGCAATTTTCTGTGTAGCCTCTACATTAAGAGCTTTGAGTTATCCTGTTATCTCACTTAAGTTTCCTTTTGCTAAAATACTACTACTGTGGTGCTTGTACTGAAATCTGATTACCTGCAATATCCTTCAGTATCTTTTTTGTGCAGCAAAAGTTGAAGTTTGTTTTGCAGTTTCTGTAGAATTTCCATGAACTCTGTATATAAGAATTTTTCTATTTGCAAAAACCTTTTTCAAAAGTTCTAAATCCTCATAGTTGTTGAGAGAAGGGTTTGAGTTTGAAAGCAGGGTGTTTGATTTCTCTCTCTTTCCCCAGGAAGAACTGACATAACCATGATAGAAGACAAAGGTCCACGAGTGGCTGACTATTTCGTAGTGGCAGGGCTCACTGACACAGACACGGCAACCCTCCTGGACCAGGAAATCAGCCGACATGAAACCAAGTCAACTGGTCCCAAGGCTCCAATTACTGACATTGCTGTGATAATTAAATCAGCTGGTGAAACTGTCCCAGAGGGATATACCTGTGTCGAGGCAACCCCTACAGCTCTCCAAGCCAACTTAAACTATGGAAGTCTGAAGAGTCCTGAACTTTTTCTTTGCTACAAGAGAGGCCGGGACAAACCTCCTCTTACTGACATCGGGTGAGATTTCTATTGCAGTTCAGTTCCTCCTTCAATAAGGATAAAATCTTACTCTTCATGGATGATGGTGAAAACAGATGTGAGAAAACTTCTTAAAAAGTCCTGTTTGAATCTGTATTGCTTAATGTGTGTTTCTGTAGAGAATAGGTTGAACATAGTGTCAGTCTTCTAGGGAACTTGTCTTTTTAAAATTAAGGAAAATGTTTTTGTTTAAAAGACGGGAGAAAGAGATTAAGCTGGTAAAATATGAGAAATTAAGTTCTCTGCTGCAGTTTTATTAAAGATGATCGAATACCACAAATTAATTTATAGAAAATCTGTAGTCCAAATCCAGAAATATTAACATTCTTAATCTGAAAATTATGACTTCAGAAGTCAAAAATTATCACTTTGTGGAATTCACTTTAATGCTTATGGTAAAAGATACAACTTAAAAATGTGTAAGGACATTTCAGAACTGCTGTTACAATTGTGCCAAAATAAATAACGTGTATTTTTCTCCCACTTAGTTATTAAATAAATAGTAGGGAGTAAAAATCATGCATCTATATATATATATGCTGTAATACATTTAGTTATTTTAATTTATAAGCTTAAATGCGTGGGCATGAAGCCTACATATCCTGTTTTTGACTTAACAATTTGCGTGCTTACTGACAAAGAGTGCCCAAAAAGGGAGAGACTGACAGTGAGATCTAAGTAATGAAAGCAGCTTCATGGCAAGACAGGTTGACTCTTAAGGGTTGTAATTCAAGTTGTATAATTAAGCTGGTACATTCTAACTTCTGTTCATTTTAATCATCTAACCTGCATTCCAGTAGTCTTCAGTGAAATTCTGATTTTTAACATAATCTTTTCCCGTGTGTGACTGGCACTGCAAGGAGAGACACTATAGTGTGAAGTTATATTTTGACTTGTTTGATTTGTTGAACTTCATTAAGTTCCTACAGAAGGAAGAATTTCTACAGGGAGTGTTTCTTCAAAGGAATTCCTGAAAAATCAGTCTTTAGCATGTGCCTTTAAGGAAGCAATTTGGGTAGCATATGTTTATTTAGTGTCTCCCATGACCTTAGGAGCTTGAATGCTTTGGAAGATTTTTGTGAACAAAATAGGCAAGTAGTTGGCTAAGACAATGGCATTTGGCAAATAGTATTTATTCTGTATTTTGCTGTAGACAGATCTAGTTAGGGTGTCACACGTAACACATCATGGCAGTCTTTTCTCTCTGACCAATGATGCATATTCTCCCCCTGCTGTTCCTCCTGCTTTGCAGCTATGTGCAAGAAATGGTTAGAGCAATCTTTTTTTCTTTGTTTTTTTCTGTGAATTCCATTGTGTTCAGATAGAGTTCAGGCAAGAGATGCACGTACAGTCTGAAGGCTAATTTATGCTGTTTTCTACTTTATTAAAGAACCAGTGTGAAATAATATTTTACCTTTGAGCCTGTCTGACGTGCTGAGTGAACTCAATATGTACATATTGAGGAAGAATAAAGAAGAGTACATCCCTTGAAAGAATGAAATGTGTACTCTTATGTCAGGGTTGCTAGTGTATGTATAAAACTGAGTTATGTCATAGTCGGAGCATTCAAGTGATCCTTGATGAATGTTTGTGTCTCTCTGTGTATTCCTTTCAGTGTTATTTTTGGGAAAAGTAGTTAAACAAATGCTGTTTGGTGAAGAGAGAGATAGGGATATGCTCTACTCTTTGTCTGCCACTGTCCTTGCGTTTGCTATTTCTGTGCTCTCCATCCTCATTCCTTTCTATTTGTCCACAGCTTGTTGAATAGAAGTGTCTGTAAGTTGCTAGACTGGATTCCTGCTGCAATTACTTACTTGCATATTGTTAGACCATGCCTGGATGTTACATTTCCCAGAATTAATCAGATTAATTGGTTGGAAAAAATATTAGTTGGAAAAATAAAGGTTCTGTTCTAGGATAAATGGTCTTGAAGATCCTTTTCCTACATGTAGCTGTAAAATTTACTATCTTAACCTTGTATGTCTATGAAATGATTCAGTGACTGTTATTCTGTTGCCTTCCTCACTGTTTTGGTTTAGGGTTTTTTGGGGTTTTTTGGTTTTGTTTTTTTTTTGGGGGGGCGGGTTGGTTTGTTTGATTTTTTTTCCTCAGAACTGTAAAAGAAAGAGAAAAAGGGAAATTTTCCATTTTGGAATTAAATAACTTGTTTTAAGCTGCAGATCTCATTCTCCTCTAGCAGTTTCCAAAGGAGTTTTGCTTGTGACAGGGAAGAGGAGGAAAAACATGTTGAAATTTCCTTCTTTTAACTCTCACTATTTTCTATCAAAAACACTGTTATAAATTTATTAAAAACTGTATCAAACCTGGTCTTTGCTGTACTTTACACATACAAAGATATGAACCACAAGGAGTACATGAGTTAATTCTATATTAACTGTACCTTTATTTTCTTTTGTTATTCAACTTGCACAGAAGAAGTGGTCTTGGGTGATAGTTGAGACCCTCTAGTTTAAAGGCTTTAAACTCAGGATAGTGAATACAGAGCTTTCAGTATTTAATGGTGAAAAAAAAAAAGTCACAGGCACATAATAATTCAGTCAACCTATGAAAAGGGAAGCAATATTCCACTCCTTATACTTGTACACAGGAATAAACAGATAGGTAACACATTGAATGAGAAATAAAATAAAACAGCAGAAATGTTTAATAGTCACCTGAAATTTGGAATAGCTCCCCTTAACTGTATTCTCCGGCTATGAAATTTTGTCTTTTATTTTCTTCCTTTTGGAGAAAGCCAGCTGCTAACAGGTTAATCCCCTAGCACAGTATCACACCTGCAATTGCTTTGCTCTCCCGAGCTCTCACCAGACAGTCTGCAGCTCCGCTGATGTAATGCTGTTTGGCTACGCTTTAACTTTCCTCTTTGTGCTCTCTGTATGTACCCACTTTATTACAAGGGAGAAAGATAACCCATTTCCAATCCATCTATACCAATACCATAAGAAGCTGAGGCAATAACAATTATCTCTACCCTTACATTTTCTCTCTTCTCTGAATAGTTCTTGTACAGTAATGAATTGTAACAGCTCCTTCACACAGATTTCTCTCCCATATAATTAATGTCCTAAGATATTCTATTTACTGGTGAAGCAGTTTAAATCAAGAAGTGATTACTTTTGAAGTAAACAGAGCTGCTAACCACATTTCACAAAGACGACAGTGGTTTTCCTTAAAAGAAAAAAAAAAGAACACAAAAAAACACCCCAACCAACCGAAAAGCAACAACAAAACACATATCAGAAACAAAAGCACAGACAAAAGACAAAAAATGGATCTTTGAAAACCAGGCTGTGCACTGGGATATTTTGCCTTCATAAACACCCTTTCCAACAACCATTCCACAACAATCATGCTTTTTTTCTATCATACTTTTTGTTCTACAGTTAGAACAGGGAGAGTCCTAATCAGCAGGCTGGTTTTCAACTCTGGATACTCACAGGTTGAATTAGAATATATTGCTTTCCTGCAAATCAAAAATGTAGCCAAAATAGATCAGAAAGCACACTTTTCCTGAAAGACAGTTTCCCAAAGAAACATCTGAGTGAAAATTTTCTGTCCTTGAATATGTGTGATAATATACTTACTATTCTTATGTAACTGTAGATACAAAACGAGCATGCACACAAAATGAGATAACTGGTGATAACTGACCCTGGACTGATAGCCCAGATGGCCCTGTATAGCTTAGCACCTACAGCCTAAGTAAGAGCAGAGGAGGAATAGAGGAATTTCCTCTGAAAACATTGCTTATTTTCCTGCCCAACCTACTTCTATCTCTTTTGAGTCTTCTAGAAAGGGATATGAATGTGTGTGAAACGATGTACCAGGGGTGGGATGGCTGACACTTCCCGTTGCAAGGGAAACAAAAATCTCCCATTTTGTTCCATGTATTTACAGCAGTAAGTGTAATCATGCTGCACTCTGCTTTAGGTGCACAAAGCCCCATCCAGCTCTTTGAGAGGTTAAAGGAAGTGCTTCTTTCCAGCATCTACTTATGGTAAAAGTTTTTTCCTTAGAAATGTGGACAGATCATCCATTACTCTTTCTTCACCCTGTTAAGAATTGAGGTGTTTCGTATTTTAGGATAAACCACAAGCACTAGGCTGTTGCAGTGTAAGTCATAACCTGCAGTGCAAATTCTGTCATTAACTTGAACAATTGGAACTGGTCAGAATTTTGAAACTGTTACAATGACTAAAACTCCAATTGTCTTTCACTGTCCCTGAGCCTATGCTACTCCTAGCAATAATTTTGGTAACTTAAAAAAACTCAGTCAACCAAGAGGAATGCTTAGGTTCCTACCTGTATAAGGAGAAGGGAGACATTTCACTAGTACACCATTGCTCTTCAGAGGAACCAGACATACTCTATTTGCAGTACAAAGATCCTGTGCAGCGAGTTTACACCCTCAGAAACACTCTGTGGTTCCAGGATTCTACATTTCAGATGTTGAGAAATCCAAATTAGGATTCTGAAATAAACCATCAAGGTGTGGTCTGGGCATCCTAACAGGAGTGGTGCTTGCTTTCTGAGACTTTAAAGACACCAACACAGGATCCTATATTAGACCTTTCAAACACAGTCAGAGGTCGCAACAGGGTATTGAATCTGAAATACACATATTGTCATTAACTGCATTTGTTCTCTGTTTTGAGCTCTTTACATTTTCTAGGTCATATTTAATCGTTTTCAATTCACCGATGGCTTTCTTTAGTAAGGACATGTCTGTGCCTGTAGCAGAGGACATCATTTCACATTCATGAGAAACAAAGCACCTAGTAAGTCTTATAACATCAATAGACACTTGTGGCATTGCATCTTCCTAATCTCCTTCCAGGCCCATACCCTTCATTGACCTTCCCTACTTTGTTTGCCTTTGAGGTGTTTGGAAATCCTTAGCACTCATATTTTAATATTAATCCACATAGTTTAGCGTAGGATCTTCTTATTCTAGCAGCTGATTTAAAAGGGAAAGACAACTAAAAGGAGTAATTAATAAACAGGATATCCCTAAAGAGTAAGAGAAATTGTGTTCCAGCAGTAATTTTGGTAATGGTTTGCTAATAGCAAATAGGTTACTTTTGGAAGGTTTCTCTACATTGCTCAGACCTGTGCATGATGGTCTGGACATTTGCTCTGGATTCTCAGCTGAGAAGGTTCAAAAACTGCAAAGAAGAGCAAGCCTTAATAAGTGTCCAGGTTTGGACTAGTGGAAGGATACGACCTCACAGGTTCATAAGAATATTTCTCCTTTCCAAGCACTTGGGTTGGACATCTCCCAATCTACAAAATTATAATTTTACTTAAATACAGTGAAAGGCCTACAGGTGGTAGTGGTAGGAGACCCATATGTTTCCCTGCTCACACAGATGGAATGTGTAATAAACACTGAACAGCTGAAAAATGAAATATGGACTATTTTCCTCCTCGATCTTTTGCAAATGCTTGCAGAGGTCCGCTGGCAAAAACTGCAGTGACAATTTGGATCTAGCCATCATCAAAATATAAATACTAATTATGTCTCTTTTCTAACAGCAAAGTCAGGCCATTATTACAGAACCAATTATCTGCTCATCCAGTATCCATGCAGTCTCAAAAATATTTATCTTCTTTTAAAAGAATTATGTTTTCTTCTTTCTGGTGTCTATTTAAAGCTTCAGTACATAACTGAGTTTCTGCTACATCAAGTTCAGCATAGCATTCTTGCTCATAAGATTCATCACCGTGATAAAAAAATCCTCTTATTATTTTACAACAATATCAACTATTCATATATTTTCAAAAGGATGATGCACAATACCCCATCTTTTTAATCATTTATAATTGCCATTATTTTGTAAACAATTATTTTCCCCACAAAAATCTAAGAGTAAGAATAGAAAATTACTCTTAACTACCTTTCCAGCATACCTCTCTATCTGGTACCTTTTTATTGCACAAGGTACATATAAAGCCATATTTGTTCTGCAATTACGCCTTTGTACAGTCTCTGCTTGAGCATCACTCAGCCTATCTCTGATAATCATGAAGCACTGGATAAAATAGCTCAGTCTTTGTTCCAATTGCCTCTAAATAATTTGGTACACCAGATATGATCTTAGGGTTTCAAAAAATCATTTAAAAAAGTTTTTTGACATTCAGATATTATGCCTTATTTTTAATTTTAAAGAATATGTTTGTTTGCTTGTTTTCCCTTTTGATAGCATGGAGATTAAATTCTCTTAGTACATGGGATACTCTATCTTCTCTTGTAAATAGTGCAGAGCGGCTTTCTTGGATAGTAAAATATGTGAAAAAATAGGATATATAACATTGAAAGCTGTTTAAATCCAAGAATAGGTAAATTTTTTATTCATAAGCTGTCTAAATATAGAATAACTTTTTTCCTTTCTGAATTATAGAGCAATCTGTTATTGTATGATGCTTGTATGGAATTCGTTTGTGATCTTATTTACTCATTTTCATTTGAAGAAGACAGTAGTTCAAAGTTCAGTTAAGAGAGGAGAAAGCAGGAGCACATCTGTGTACTTTTCTTTAATTTGCAATTTAATTCTTCTACTTTTTTTTTTTTTAAGGGGCCATATTATACAATCATAAATGAATCATAGCAATTCATACATGAAAAACAGGGAACAACATAAGTTACACTTAATGCTGGAGGCCTTTGTTCAACCATATTCAGAATATATCCTATTAAAGAAGTAATCTTATGTATCCTAATATTTGCTTACTAAAATGTATTTTATGTTACATGTCCACAATGCAAAAGTCCATGCAAACCATTACACTGCATTTACACAGGGAAGAGCCTGAATGAAATATCTGGTAGATATAAAATACTGATTTCTGTAAAACCTGTGTGAAGAATGGTGAGTTGAGGAAGGACAATATTATGGTAGAACTTCCTAACTTCCCTGATTCCCTGCCCTAATTAGAAGCCTCATGAGTAACTTCACAAACATTTTTCTGTCGGACCTTTAGTTTCCTACTTGCAAGTAAATGACATTATTTTGTCATTTCCGTCACTGTCATTACATTGAGAAATTTTTTAGACTCTGACTGCCTCAATAAATATTTATATGATGCTTAAGAATTTGGGACTATGGTGTTCTTTGGACAGTTATTTCTAATGTTAAACAAATAAAGAATAAAGAAAAAAGCCTACTCTCTGACCTGTGGCTAGGGAAAACCTGCTCTGGAAAATCTTGCCAATATATCCAGGAGATGTGAGTTCTCTACTAACCTGTTGAGATATCCATGCATTGACCTCAGTGACAAACTCTCTGAAAACCTTTCATGATTTTAAGCTGTATTATTCACATATTTTGTCCATGATCCATGCTTTTATCTGGTCCAGAGAAAGGTATGCAAAAAAGGACCCCAACAAACAAAATAAACAAACATTGAAAAAAACAATCAAACAAACAAAACCCCCCTACAAACACAAAGTTAATTTTATTTTCTTTTTTAAACTACAGTAGGGTTTTCTAGTTGTATTTTGAAATAGGGGGATTTATATTTTATTTTAGAGCTGTTCTTCAGTCCAAAAGGAACATCACTCCAGTTGGAGGAAGAGCACTGGAAAACACACCTGGGGCTGGAAGTCCCATCACTGTATGTCCTAAGTGTGCTTACCATTCCAGGTTTATGCTAGGATCTGTATTGCATTTGGATGTCAAACAAGTTGATGCTCTTGATTTTTTTTTTTTTTTTTGTTACTCTTTTCTGGTTATATTTTTTTTAATTGTGTGAGTGCAGGCTCTGAAAATCCTCTCTGACATGACCAGCCATCAAGCAGATTATCCTAGAGACAAGGCAATTGACACAGTCTTTATCCTTAAGCTCTTTGGCTGTTCATTCAAATTAGGTTGAGCACTTTGAGTTAGATACAGAAGATCTTTAAAAGCCATAAACTTGTTTCCTGTGAAAGATAATGTAGGAAAGAGAGGCCGGTTCTGTTTTTTTCACAGTAGCTAGTGGAGCTGGTGCTGAGCAAGTACACTGTGCTGATTTTTGTGCTCGTCAGACTCCTTTGAAAGCAAACAAGACCATTTTTAGAAAGAACATATTTACTTTTATAAATAAACTGGAGGCAGCTGTTCTATTGAATGACGCTAGTTCTACCACCTTTGGAAGTATTTTAGCCAGCCATCAGTGGAATTGCTCAGATTTATTGATACGTAGAAGTTTTGCCTCCAATAGGAACCCAGCAGCCATCTTAAACTCAGTTTTTCATCTGTAGGTATTCTACAAATACCTGCCAGAAATCTGCAGGTAAGATCATACCTGCAGGTTTTAGAAACTATTTTTGCTACAGCTGTCTCCTGAGAAATACAAGGGTTGATTTACCATAAGGAGGAATTCTTCCTAAGCATAGAGTGTGTCAAATTAAAATGGGCTATATTCCTGCAACAGGAGCAAGAACTGCAAATGCATGGTAGCAAAACTGCACATAAGATAAAGTTAAAATGGTTTTGATTTTTCTAATTGAATGCTTTATACTATATTTTGTCTGTCAACTTGGTACTTAGGTACGAAAGCAAACCCACTGAATTAGAAGAACCCTCTGTCTCGCAACTCTCTAGTTCAGTTCAGTCAATGGGACAAGTAAACACCAGTGCATGAGGAGATTTATCCAAAACAAAGAAATACTTGCATGCATCAGCCAGCCTTCTGCTCATTGCTAAAGAAAAACATCCAACCCAGATCCCTGTCTTTCCAGAAGGCTCTTCAAGGCATGCCATGTGGGACCCTACTTCTGGTCGTGCCAGTAAGCATCACGCTGGTACTGCCTCAGCTGGAAGCCACCCTCAGCATACATTGCAGCACTGCAGCTGTGTTAATAATATTTGGTGACTCCTTTGTTTCCAATTTGAGTCTAAAATGTGCAATCTGCACAGGATATGAGCTTATTTCTAAATCCCGATGGATGAATGTTCTGTATCTTAATAAATTATTTGTGGAATATAAAACCTAGTTTTAAATTAAGGCGCCTGTTCTGATGTGAGTTTATCTTGGATAATGCTGACACTTGCTGGAGGGCTCAGATAGTTTGTAATCTGCACTGGATTTGTCCCTTCCCTCCTCTAAACAGAACAGATAAAAATTAGCATGTTTGGTGTTAGTCTGAAAGAACCATCAAAACACTAGCAGTCTGGAAAAAAAAGAAAAAAAATATTAGTTCCTAAATTATTTTTTTTCTAAAAGTGTTCTGCAATACACATGACTCAAGGAAACAGTGATTCTTCTTGTTTGTGAAATATGGTATGAATAGGAATAGTTCAAAGGAATATAATTTTCATTTTCATGCTCAGTAAGGATAGGAGCTGCAGCAAGAATCAGCACAGCTCTTGTTGTTTGATTCAAAATTTACTGGATTTCAAAGTTTTACTTACCATTTGAAAATATTCTAGATTAGACTAAATTTGGACATAAGGGTTTGTCTACATGTCAGGGGAAGAAAATGAGAGCATAGAACTAATGATAAAGCAGAAGACAGGAACACCATCACAGGGTCATTGAAGTTAGATAAAAGAAATCATGGGAAAGGTGCCATAGCATTTATTCATTGTGTAATTGCTGAAGTGTTCCCTACTCCCTGTAGGATCCTGGGGATATATGACCACAGATGGAGCAGCGAAGCATGGAGAGATCTGTGATTTCAAACATTCCAGGACCTGTGTTTGTTCCAATGACATTAGGGAAAGGATGCGATATGATAGGTATTTCTTTGATGATCATTCCTCAACTTGAAATGCCTATAAGGGCAATCTCTTTTCACTCTCCCTTTTCCTATGGTCAGCACTTTCACCAAGAGGTATTATTCTAACAAAAGAAAATAACTTATTTTCTTTGGCAGAAAACTGTTCCTCTGTATCTCATTGGATCCTCTACATCATGCTGTAAAAAGCAAGCACTTCCTGCATTTCTTTTCTTTATTTTTCATTATTATTATTTCATTATTCTTTTTTTATTTGCTTGATTTTTAAAATTTTTTGACTTTAATGGGTAAAATTTTAATTCAATTTCATTAAATAGTTTTATTTAACATATCCCACCTCAATACATTTAGGGATATCATGCCTCAGTCTGTGTCACAATATGAAGCTCAGAGCTTCACCATGCCTTTACAAAGAACAATTACCACACTACAAATAATGCAACCAGAATGGAATGCCATCTTGTGTGTTGGAAGGTTTCAGCTGACCTAATACTTTGGCCTGGAAAGAAGTGGAATATTTACAACAGTTACAACAGAAACTTTTATTAAAGCATTTCCAGGTAACATCAGGATGTTAACAAAATAAAAGAAAATAGTTTTCAATTTTCTCAAGAAGATTTCCTGTGAGAATAGGAAGGGGGGTGGGGGAAGCATATAATCTTTTTTTATTACTATTATTTTTTTTAGTAGCAGTTGCAATGTTCAACACTGTTTCTCACAGGATTTGGGAGTATCCCGTTCTGTCCTGCTTGAGGTCTTTAAATGCAAATGTAGTCTATAAAATTGGCAAGAAACAATAAAGCGCCCATTACAGTAAGCTTTTTAGCCTACTGAAATGAGATATTGATACTACAGTTTATATGCAAATGTCCTTATTGGCATCTGAAATATAACATTTGACCAGGCTCAGCAACCTGTATTTAGGCTTCAAATCTTCGCACCTTCTGGTGTTTACAAGTGTGGCTGGAAATGATGCAGTAAATATTGAATAACATCTAAATGTCCAGAAAAATAAAAGGCTTAGGGGAGAACTTCAACTATTCACACTTCATGGGAAAGATGATTTTATCAATAGAATTAGAGGTTGCTGTAAGAGATACATCTAGGATATCCTTAATGTTTACTTTAATATTTGTGTAGTGGTTCATGTTCACCTATTTCTGATAGGTAATACCTAGGGATAAATTTTGAGGTGATTAATCTTGGAAGGCTGGGATTCTTACCATACAGCTTTTACCACCCTTTAAAGAGTTGACTATTTTGTCTCTACAGATAACAAAGAAAATTTTAAAAATTCTGGAAATATATCCACCTCATCCTACAACTGATTTAGAGTGGACAGACACATTTCAGATGAATGCAACTAGAGAAGACATATGGTTTCAAAGGGTAAAAGAGGTCATAAATAAATTAAATTGTTTTACTTTGTAACTAAATATTACAATGGAGAACTAAAGACAACTGAACAGCCTTTCAACAACGTTCTGTTTTGTTCCCTAGTTTTGTTTCAGGGCAATATTTATTAAATCTGTTTTTGTTGAAATTCAGGGCTCAAAACCCCTTAATTTCCATCCCTACAGAAGCAGCCGCAGACCTGATTTCCGGACATCACTTCAGTTTGCACTTAAAACAACAAACACTGAGCAACTTCTGGTGCTTCTATGGCTCTAAAATCAGCAGGAGGGAGGAAACCTGCCTTTTCACACTAATCCCAAGCTGCTATTTTCCACAGACAGAGCTTTATTCGTGCATTGCCCAGCACTACCTCACCATTCTCAAGACAGCACAGTTGTCTCACGAATTTAGACATCCTGTAATAATCAAAGTCACTTCCACAGATATATCATTTTCCAGCATGACCTGAAAGGAGGGAATGTCCAAGCCTCTGCCTTATTATAGGCTCTACAAGTTACCCGACCAATTTTTCTTCATCCAGATCACCAGAGAGGCCTAACAGGTGATGCTGTTGCCAGAGCAACCACTTTCTTGACAATCTAGGTGATTTATCATGAGAAATTTTTTTCATGGTGCAAGAGCTTGAATGGAGAGCCACCTCCACTTAATGATGCTCCGCTCTCAAAAGTTCTTCCTCATCTCCTAATCTCATCCCTACATAAAAAAGCAGAGGGGTCAGGGAAATTACAGTGGAAGAAGACTCTGCATCCACCTGGTGCTGCCATTTTAAATCAGGGAGCCCACACACCACAATTGTAGGTTATACAGATATGCATCACAAGTATAAAACTTCACTTTTATCCAAGGTAGCTTTTTGAAATTCATTAAAAGGATGTACATGGTGAACATTTAGTCTTCATAAATCATTCCCAACATATTTAGTCTGCATATCTCATGCCCTTTTGCATCCATGCACTCAGCAGTGTTCAAGCTTTAATTTAAATAAGACATGTACTTGTATAATGATATATCACATAAAATAAATAATAAACCTGTCAATATATATTTAGTATATAATGCGCAACATAATATACAATAATAAATGTATGATAAAATAGAATTTGTTTGTGTACATATCTATGAACAGAGATAATGAAAGTTATTAAAAATAATAATAATTATAAAAACTGACTTGCCTGCAAATGTAATGTGAGTAAGAAGTAAGATTCCATATGGGAAGGCTGACTCTTTCTGGCTTATTGCAGCTTTTCAAATATCTTTGTCTGAGGTCTCTGGTATTTGACATTTTTACACTAAGAACTATAGACATAGAAGGCTTTAAAAGCCATAATTCTGGCCCTTATGTTCCTGTAACAAACCAATTCAAGAAATTCTCATTTCCTTCAAATAAATCTTATCCCAAAGGGAAATAATGCACCCAATCAGTGAAGGGGGTAGTATGTGGCTCTATGATAATTTTTCATTTATTGAAGACACAGATGTTAATTTTATACCCAGTTCCTTACCTTTATAGCTTCTTGTCCTGTTGTCTGTTGCAAGGCAAGAAAAATGTGCAATGTTTTCTTCTGCACTCTCTTGAAAGAAAAAAAAAATTAGATTTAAAATTAAATTCTTTTATAAGCAAAATAATTTTTAAGTGAGTGTTGTGGAGAGCTGCATGGTAAATTGATTTCTGTGTACAAAGTGTCCTTTTTGTGATTTTTTGAAAAATTTTTAATGTTAGACATGTTAAAACTGTTAAATGCATCATCAGAAAGTGGGAAATGTTTTCACTTATCTGTTTGGTTTTGTTTTTTTCTTTTATCACTTTATTTTTAAAAGTTGTTTCTAACATAATATTGAAAATCTTGCACATCAGGTAAGCAGAAAATAGATCTTTAGTCATTATGACGAAAATGTTACAGCACAATGCAAACCTTCATATCTCAGCTATTGCAGGCTTGGGTATCTGGCTATCTCATAATCAGGAGGTATAGAAGCTAATATTACTATTAGAGAAAACATTAATAGGAAAAACAACCAAACCAATACAAAAAAACCCAAAAAATCAAAACAAAACCCCAAAAAACAGCAACAACAACAAAACCCCAACGGGACTCCAAACCCAGTCCTTTATGTACTGCTTCATATCTGCTTGGTAAAAAATTAATTAATTCTTAATTTTTTTTATTCAAAAAATCCCAACAGATGGAACATATACAAATCTTCAAACATCTATGTAGGAAGATAAATAAGGAATTGGGAATGCTGTATCAGAATATGGAATTCAAAGTTTCTAGGAAAGCTTAGTGAAGTTTGATAGAATATAGAAAAGGAAGATGAAGAGGGAAGTACCCCAATAACTTTGAGGAGGCAGCCGAGTAATATACTCTCACCAATGTGGCTACATACATTCTCCTTTATTCTTCATAAAATGGCAGCTTTTATACAGTTTAATATTGTTTACAAAGCAAGCATTTTCCCCATTGGCATGCAGAATGTAACTAAACATTGTTTACTTTTCACACTGAAGGTGGCTAAAGTGCTCAAACTAACATCTGTCCCAATCACCTCATAAATAACTTACTATCTTTCCCGCATACCTTAACATAATTTCTAATTGCGCCACAGGTCCAGGCCTGCACTCAGGCCTGTCCCGGGACCTAAACTAAAAGGCCTCAAGCTTACTGACCCAAGATGGGTTGTCCAACCTAATTCAGGAGCAGATAATGCCCCTGCTCCCTAAGAAATTCTGCTACAAGAAGAGAGTAGTTCCACATGAAAAACTGTTTGTAGGAATAAAGAATATTCAAAAGAATGAACATATATAACCGCTCATTCTAGGAATGAGTCACTGAACACTTGAACAAATGATAGCTCTTTTGCTTATTTCTCAATTTGATGTACAATAGTACCATACGGTCCAAAAGAAATTTTTGACATCCAATGTACAAAACATCATACAATCATACATTCTAGTAGAATGGAGGTAGCTAATGCACGGAAGAAAATGACCCTAGAAAGCCCATGTACAAAAAAAAAAAAAAAAAAAAAAAACAAAAAAAAACAAAAAAACCAAAACACCAAAAAAACCTCCAAAAAACCCCAAGCTGATCATCTTGAAAAGGTTATAAATTTTTTGAGTTTTAGTCAGGATGACAATAACAGCTTTTTCACTTTTCAAGAAAAATTCTGTCAAAATACTGGGTTAACTCAAGGACTATCAAGCTTATCTCTGTCTTTTTTACTGTTTGATTTTTAATGTCTTCCTTCCTTCCTTCCTTCCTTCCTTCCTTCCTTCCTTCCTTCCTTCCTTCCTTCCTTCCTTCCTTCCTTCC
>VZUI01004065.1:0-17034 GCA_013401135.1 Cettia cetti
GGGGGGGGGGGGGTCACAGGAGGAGCAGGGACCTTCCTGCCCATCCTGGTGTGGCACCAGCAGAGCAGCTCAGCCCAGCAGTTGGGCATTGCTTGAGCTCGATGCTGCTGCAGTTTCCTGCCAGCCCGGAGGGGCAGGGACTCACCAGATCTCCTCAGCTGCCTGTATCTGACAATGGCAAAAGCTGTCACCACGATCAGGACCAGGCCAGCAAGAGGGCCCAGCACCAAGGGCAGAGTGTTGGAGCTGTGGCTTTCATCAGAGCTGGAACAGAGGCACAGAGATCTCACTGAGAACGGTGCCTGTGAAAATCCAGCGGGCTAAATTTGGGTGGGATGGTAATTCTGAGTGAGCATGGTACAACTCAGTCAATTAACTGGATTCTAGCACATAGCATAAAATAAAATCCAAATAAAAATATAGGCTTGAGGTCAGGCTGAAACAGCTACATCAGCAGCTTGGTTATAAATATGTGAAGGAAAATTTTCTAATATTAACAGAAGTACTTTCAAATAGTTGTTTTGTACTCTAATAATTTCCTTCTGATACTATTTTCTTGAATTGGAGATTAATTATGAGTCATCTCACCCTTTGCTGTCACTTTTTATCTCCTCTGACATTTAGAGCAAAGCTCTTTGGGGATAAGTTTTTTGTGTGTTGCTAAACAACACACACAGGGTGTACAAACACAATGGGTTCGTGTGAACCCTCCAAAAACGACAAATGGGGGGGCTGGAGAGAACCAACCTTTCTGGGGCTGCTCCTTTCCGCACCTCAGCGTCGCTCTGGGCTCCTCCTGCAGGAGCAGCTCCGGACTCAGGGCTGGAATCAACCTCCAGGAGCTCCGGGCTGTGCCGGGCATCGCTCCCTGCGCCGGGGGAGGAGCGTGGTGAGAGCAGCGCTGAGAAATGGACACAAACCCTACTGGGATGTGTTTGGTGCACGTGGAGCTGCTGGGGGTCGTGAGAAGCTCTTCAAAATAAGGGTCCAGGACCCAAAATGCTCTCACGCCAAATAAATTACTGCAGAAATCTCAAGTAGGATCTCTCTGCCCATCAACTCTTGAAAAAGTCTTGCATTTCTAACTAAAAAGGCTTGTATTTCTAAGTTCTGCCTCTAATATTTCCAGATCAAATTTTGCATCCTTACTTTGCTTTTATTCCTGGCTCCTGGCCCAGCAAAAGCAATGAAACGAGGCTGTTTCACTGTTTTCACTTTGGCCATCACCCACTTGGGCTGGGGAAATTTCCCATACCCAGGCCTCTACTCTTTCTCTGCTTCTAACCATATTCCTGCCCCCAAAGCGTTTTAAATTCCAAAATATCCCCCCAAAGCTGAGCAAGCCCCGTGCTGTTGGTGTCAGCCACTGGAGCAGGAGAGCAAACTCTCCTGTTTATTCAGACAACAAAAGTTCTCTGGAGCAAGATCTCTGAACTCTTCGGTTCTTTACCTGAAAGGTGCCAGATGCTGCCTAAGCCAAACCATGCCACACATCGTAAAACAGCAACAATTAATCAGCACGGGGTTAAAAGTAAAGCCGGTGTGGAAAGAGGTGAGTTTTACACCGGGTTTTTTATGACTGGGAAATCAAAACTGAGCAAATGAAAACACCGAAGGCAAACTGCGCGGGTCGGGGCGCTGCCGGCGCCTCCCCGGGAGGCTGCGGGGGGGCAGCGCTTGTGCTTTGAGCTGCTGCAGCCTAGCGGCGATGGAGAGCCCTCCGCGGGCACGGCGGAGCGGCGCCCCGCTGCCCGGAGCTCACCGGAGCTCACCTGGAGCTCACCCGGAGCTCACCTGGAGCTCACCGGAGCTCACCTGCGCCCACCCGGAGCTCACCGGAGCTCACCCGGAGCTCACCGGAGCTCACCTGCGCCCACCGGAGCTCACCTGCGCCCACCGGAGCTCACCTGCGCCCACCCGCAGCTTCACGGCCATGGTTTCCCCGAAGGCGCCGTTGCGCTTCACCCCGCACCAGTACCAGCCCTCATCCTCCTCGGTGAGCGGGTCGAAGCTCAGCACCAGCGTCCTGCTGGATGTGTTGCAGCTGGCGGCCGGCCCGGGCAGCCCCTGCTCCGCCGCCGGCAGCGCGGGGCAGCCGCTGCTGTTCCACCTGCACCAGTACTTCTCGTAGGAGTAGTACTGGCAGGGGTAGGAGCAGGTTAAATCCAGCCGGGAGCCCGCGGGTGCCTCCACCTCCTTCTTTCCCTTCAGAGCAGGTTCTCCTGCGAGGGCAGACAGGGTGTCAGGGCTGCAGGGAAAACCCCCTTTGCCACCCAGAGACGCCTCCTGAGAGGCAGAGAGCGGCCAGGGCACGGCTCTTACCCTCCACAACCTTCAGCTCCGTGGATGATTGCTGCTCCTTCAGCTCGTTCGACAAGCACCAGTAGAAGCCCTCATCCTTGGTCTGCAGCTGGGTCAGGATGACGGTGACAGTTTTGTTCTCGGGGCTCTCAAACATGGCCACTCGCCCTTCATAGTTGTGCTTGACGTAGCCACTGTTGTCCACGATGGTCTCATAGCCTCCCTCTTTCCTCAGCCTGCACCAGATCCTCGTGGAGGATTTCTTTAGAGGGTCATAGAGGCACTGGAAGGTTGCTGAACTTCCAGTTTTTCCAGTTACTGTGGTCTGTAACTGAGGGAAGTTTTTGTCTGTTGGTGAGAGTGAAATGAGAGGTTATGAGTCTCACCTGTGTCCATGGGGACCCTCCTGAGAACATCAGCATTATCACATCAAACAAAGTGCTGTGGCTCAAGGAAGGCCAGGCAAAGCTCAGGGGTGCAAACTTCAGGAGATTGTCCTGGCACTGGAGGGGATTGAGCTAAAGGGTGAGTCAGGCCCTGCATTTTCCCAAATTCTCGGAGTGTTGTTGGCTTTGGGGGCAGAGATTCCAAAGCTTTCTTCCCTTTGCTTAGAGGGACCATCTACATCTGCCAGCTTGAGATTTCAGGACCTGGGGGCTTGAAGAGACAGCCCGCTTGCCTCAGACTGGGGGGTGGAATTTGTCTCCTGGAGGTTTGGGCTGGGGAACAGAGCTATCCCCTTCTGGGAAGGTGAAGTCCAAGCTTTATTTAGTGATGGTTTAGCACGTTAGAGGTGGTTAAATGAATAGAAAGAAGTGTGTAGGTGAGAGAATAGGATAATAGCAAAGAGAAATTCAAGTTCTTGCTAAACAAAGTGAGACTGCTGGTGATGAAGAGGAGGAGAGAGAGGAGGAGAGAGGAAGGGGAAAAAATCCTGGGAACGGCTCACCCTCGTAGACAAACACGTCCAGCTCCTTGGAATTGTTGTTCTTCCCATATTCACCGGCCCCACAGTAGTACAGGCCCGTGTCCTCCCACCCCATCTGAGTCACGGTGACACTGAACGAGCCTGGAGGCTCCTCAAAAGCCAGCAGAGCTCTCCCCTGGAAATCAGGATCGATTTTCTGATGGCTGTCAATGATGTTCCGGCAGCCTTCCTTCTCCTTCTTGCACAGGTATCTCCTCATCTCGGCAGTGTCCTTCCCAAAGCTGCAGGACACGGTCCAGGTGCTGCGGAGCTTCACGTAGAAGAGCTCAGGTGCCTCAGGAACAGTTGGGCCTGTGCACAGAGACAGTCAGGGGCTGAAGGAAACTTCCCTGGGAGCCCCTGCAGCTTCAGACACCGCGCAGGCCACCGGAGGAGCCTTGTTTAAAAGGGAGAGAGGGGGGGAAAACTCAAAGCAAATGGCACTTCAGGGAGTCCCAAGCAGAAATTACCTTCCACAAGAGTGAGGGTGACTGTGTGGGAGAGCCCCCTGCCATTGACCCCCACGCCGCACTGGAAGGTGCCCGCGTCCCCCGGGCCCAGAGCGGAGATGTTGATCTGGAAGTTTTCTGCCTCGGGGTGGTCGGTGAGGGAGATCCTGTCCTGGTAGCCGGGAGCCACGTACCCCGAGGACACCAGGGTGACACACCTGGCGCCCTGCTGCCTGCACCAGTACTTCCTGTCGTGCCTGTTCACCGCGGTGGGCGGGTAGAAGCATCGCACGGTGGCCGAGCCGCCCAGCACGCCCCGCACCTGCCGGGGGCCGAACACGGGGCTGGAGACTGCGGAGAGAGCCGGCAGTGAGTGCCCGGGAGCCGCCGGGGGGCCTCGCTGCAGCCGGCACCATTTCCAGGCTCTGCTGCCCAGGGAGCAGCTCTGAGCTCACAGCCAGGGTCACCCAGCTCTGCACAGGGTAAGGAGATAAAGCAAATCCTTTCCTGCGGACACCAAGGACAACTGGTGCAACTTTCAGCCCCAAAGCACAACCAAGGGTGGCTGGAGGGAGGAACAAGAAGGATGGGACCTGACAGCCTGGAGCTGCCATTGGACAATTAAACCCCAAAGTGCAAATGGACCAAAACTTATCAAAGTGTGGGACCCGGAGACCATTTGTCCATTTTGTGACCATTTTGGGTTCATCTTGGGTCTAGCCTTGGTCAGGCTCCTGTCCTGCCCAAGTCCTTAAAGGACTTTCAGTAAATCTCTGCTTTATTCTCCAGCTCTGTCCAGTCTCTGTTCCAGGCCAGCCTTCCCAAGGTGTCACCCGTGGCCCCGGGGCTGTGTGGCACCAGGTGCCCGCGAGGTTCCCTGGCAGAGAGGGGCACCCAGGAGATAGAGATGCTCCCCATGACGCCTTAGGATTTTAGCTTTTATATTTTTTCAGATCCTGGACTGCATTAATGGCTAATTCTGAACTCCATATGGAGTGTTAGTGATCTCTCTTCACATTTTGGGCAGACAAAACAATCCTAAGCCTGAGAACCAAGGACACCCTACAGCCTCAGGCCCCAAAAGTGTAACAAAAGTGAATTATAGGGGAGCAAAAGGGGGGATGTGACTTCATCATCTGAAGCTGGAATTGCAGAATTAACCCCTGATATGCAAATAGACCAAACTGATTTCAGTGTGAGACACTCGTGACCATTGTCCATTTTGGAGTGTAGCCTCTTGGGAGGCTTCCTCTGCCCTCAATACACCTGAAGGCCCTTCATTAAATACATCCATTTTATCTTTTTGACTCTGCCTGGCCCCTGTTTCTGTCCCAGCCTGTTCCAGGCATTGCCCAGAGCCTCCTCCCCCCTCCCCAGGGCCAACTCTGGTCCCTGGCCCCCCCAAAGCTGTGACACTCACTGGCTGCCTTGGGGGGGTGTCTGCTTCTTGCAGACCCAGCTGGGAGCACGGCCAACAGGAAGAGGAGCACCAGAAACTTCATTTTTCTCTCATTCCCTGGAAAAGACGTGAAAGGTCTTGAATAATCAGGTTTGTAAAACGTTAATCATCTAATAATCTTCCTGCTTGGAGGATGTGAGGGTTGTGGCTACATCAAGGAGAGAGAAATTTGGTTTTTAATTGCTCCTGTCGAGGAACTGAATGGGAAAAAGGGAGCTGATAGCTCTGTTCTTGTCTGGGAACAGGAGTGCCTGTGGATCTCATCCCAAAATTCCCTCTGCCACAGAATTCTTGACTGGAGCCTGTATTTAGTGACTTTCTTTGCTTCCCTGGTCTCTCCAAGGACACATGACAGAGAAACAGGGTGCTGTTATCACCTCTACTTTTTAATTCTTCCTTCAGCTGCCGAGGAATTGAGTCAGCTGTAGGGATTTACCTCAGTTCTGCTCCTCCAAAAATCAGATTTTATGTGCATCTCCTGAGCACGCCTCTTGATCCACATGCCTGTTCCAAGTCCATGGAAGGCACCCACAGGAGCTGATGAGAGGTGCCAAGGAAAACCCTTATAAACAATCAGAGGAATCTGATTTCAGGGCATCAAGTGACAATTTTATTGAGGGTAATTCCCGGCAGAAGAAAAAAAGCTTTTATTTCCCTGTTAGGATGAAAGGTGTTCTGCTGTGCCTCTTCCTTGTATTGTGATTTCTCTTTGCTCAATGGCCACTTGTCCATGGCTAATAATTAACCCACCGAGCATAAAAAATTCTCTTTCAAACACATCCCAGAAGTAGCCAGCAAGGCAAACATAACAAATTCTGCAGAAAGCAAACAGCGTGGCACACAGAGGGCCTTGATGTTTGCCCCTGGCTGACAGCAGCTCCTCTGGGGTCACCTCACTGCCCTGCGGCCCAGTTCAGCCCATTCTTGGCAAAGCTGGGATAATCTGTTATTCTGTTTTGTCCAAAAGGTTCAGCTGGTTTTGGGGTCCAGCCCAGGTTGTTCTGTCAGCTCTGGAGGGGTTACCCAGAGCTCAGCCTGCCCAGACCAGCAGCTCCTGAGCTCCTGCAGCAGCAGCACCCACAGCTCTGAGCTGGCTCCAGCCCTGTTTCCTCAGATGCTCTGAAATCCACATGGGAAAATTGCAACACAATGACCTCTCCTCTTGCTTTCCAACTCAGGACAGATCATTTGTTGTTGTTGTTGTCTCTGTGTGGTCCTGAGAGTGAATAACTCTCAGTTTTGATTTGGTGCTGGGCTCTAAACCCTGCTGCAGCTCCCCTGGGTGACAAGGACATTTTAGAGTGTGTGCAGCCCTGGGAGGGCAGGCCCCTCAGCCAGTCCCTCTCTATAGATGAGTTTTTAAAGTGGCTGATGGTAATTTCCAGGACACTCCTCTGGCTGGGACCATCACCTTCCTCTCCAGAGCTATTTAATGCCCAAGTTTTGATTTTCCAGGTTTCCAGCAGCAGTGCTCTCTGGCCAGGCTGCCTCTTCCAAATCTCATCCACTGCAAGACATTCTCCACGTTTCTGTTGTGCTTTTGGGATTCTCCCAGTCCTAGGGAGAATTATCTTCAGATTTCTGATGATTTGGAAGAGACCAGGGCCTGACCCCCACGCTGTGCAAACCTGAGCCAGCAGTGCTCTGTCTGGGTAGGATTGCACCAGAGTGAGATCCCCAAATTCTGCTGAATTCCTGCTGCAGGGATTGCCAGGGATTGGCCCAGTCCAGCCCATTAGATATTAACTTTTGCTCCTGGCAATGACCAGTGCCAAGGCCATGCCATGGGATTGGCAAAACCCCGAGGTTTAATTGTGACATTTGGCATTCCAGCCTGGGAGCCCTTCTGGCTTTTTGTGGAATGTTTGCTGCTATCCAAATAGTTGAGAAATAATAATATAGGGCTAATATATTGCATATATTTTATATCTAAGTAATATTTTCATGGGTTTAAGAATGAACAACCAACTTCCAGATAAAAGATTGAGTTAACCCAAAGACATGCAGAAAATAAATATTTCCAGTTCCAAGCAGATCCTCCTTTACAATATTGAGAGACTGAATTGGAGGAGCTCATTTGGTGATGCAGTGAGCAGAAGCACTTGGGCAAAACTTGCTGAAGATGATCAGGATTTACCAAGAAATCAGCAGTTTTTAGGAATGCCTGCAGTGCTTGGGACCCTCTGAACTAAGAATGTTTGTGTCAGTTAAACACATGAGCAACATATTTCAGAAAAGAAATTGAATAGAATAAACAGGCAGCTCATGGTGGTGACATGAAATGGTTCCCAACCTTCCCTCCTGTGTGAGGAAGGGTTCTCAAAACCGGTGTTCTCCTTCCCCATCCCACCACGGCCCTACAAAAGGCTCTGCATTCCCACAGGAGCCAGGGCAGCTTTACTCACACTGCGGGCTCCTCCTGGCGCTGCTCGGGACGGGCTGTGAGTGTCCTGTGTCCTCCTGAGGGTCCTGAGGGTCTTGAGTGTCCTGAGGGTCCTGTGTCCTGAGGGTCCTATGTCCTGAGGGTCCTATGTCCTGAGGGTCCTGTGTCCTCAGTGTCCCGTGTCCCCAGCCCGCAGGGGCACTGCCAGCCTGCCTTAAATACTCCCTGCACCTTTAGCCCTGCACTTCCACCTCTTGTGCCTTAAAGGAACAACATCCAGCAGGGCTGCCAGGTGAGCTCTGCCCACGGGAGGGAGGGCCGGGCAGCCACTGCCCAGCCGCTGCCAAACCAGTGCCAAACCAGTGCTCAGCCAGTGCCAAAACAGTGCCAAACCAGTGCCAAACCAGTGCCAAACCAGTGCCCAGCCAGTGCCAAACCAGTGCCAAACCAGTGCCAAACCAGTGCCAAACCAGTGCCCAGCCAGCGCCATCCCAGCTCTGCTGTCCCTCCAGGGTGTCCCCTCTGAGCACCCCCTGCTCACAGCCCCCCCAGGCCTGGGGGCTCCCAGGGAAGCTCCAGGGCTCCCCTGGGAAGGAGCTTGGTGGCTCTGTGGGGTCAATCCCTGCTGAGGCTTTTGGGCCCCTCTGTGCCAGCTGCTCGCCTGGGCAGGACAGGGCAGCTGGCATTCCTTGCTTGCCTGGTTTTAGTGGTGCAGAAGCAGGAATTCCTTCTAACTGGGGGCTCTTCTAACTGGAATTCCTTCTAACTGGGGGGTCACACGGAGCTCTTCTCATCCTCTCGGTGGAAACTGATGTGTCTGAACAGGATGGGAGCTGCTGCAGTGCCTGGGAGCAGCAAGAGCCTGACCCAGCACTGGGAACTTCAACAGATCCGTCAGGTCCTACAGCCGGCCTTGGAAGCACCTTTCCTTTAGCTGAGGGTGCTGAGCTCCATTTTTTCTGTGAATGTGCCACTTCGGGGGGTGAGGAAGGAGCTGTTGGGATGAAGAAGGAGCTTTTGGGGTGAGGAAGGAGCTGTAGGGTGAGGAAGGAGCTCTTGGCTGTTGCTGTGCTCAGAGGGGATCTTGGACTGAGGGAACAGCCACCCCCTCCTCTCCTCCATGGGAACAAACCCTGATCCCAGGCAGCTCCCCCAGCTCTGCTCCCCTGGGCATCCCAGACATCTTCCAGGCAATTCTGGAATTGGTTTTCTGCCTGGTGGCCGCTGAGTGGTGCAGGCTGGGGCACAGGGACACGGCTGTGTTTGCTCCCTGGGGCTCCCACTCTCCCAGGCATGGATCCCTGGGGATCAGCTTCCCTGCAGGATCCTGCAGAGGGATGGAAATGTGTTTGTAAGGCCTTGCAGAAGAAGATGGGATGGCCACGGGCAGAGGAAAACCTGGCAGAAATACGGGAACCTGTAACTGCTGGTGCATCTCAAGGAGGAGAAGTTAATCCAAGGTGAATGAACAGGTTCTCTTAACCAAACCCCCCTTTTCACCCTCAGGGTTTCCAGTAAATCCAGCCCCTTGCCCCATGCAAATACGTTTGAGATGTATTTCCTTGCTTTAGCACACGAGGAAGCGTTTCCCTGCCAAGTCACAGCTCCCAAAGCATTTTGGCATCTCCAGAAAACAAACAACCTTCGGATTGCTTTTATTTGGGGAGTGCAGATTGCAGCATGAGCCACGAGCTGAGTGAGAAACCAACGCTGTGCTGGGGGCTGGGCTGGGCTTGGGCTGCATTTGAGCTGGTTCTGGAGCTGTGGATGGCCCTGAAGGGGAGGGGAAGGAAAAACAGCCCTTGGGAATGTGGGTGTCTGAGAAACTGAAACAAGATGTGGTTTATGTGTTGGAAAACAACTCCATGGATCAGGATTTTTTTAAAAAAAACCAGAAAATCCTTATTTTTTGAGCAGCTTGGTCCTTTCCAACTCCAACCATTCTGTGATTCTCTGATATGAGCAACCCTGAAGCCACAAAGTCCTTCCTTCCTTTACCTTTCCCTCAGGGGAACAACCCACAAACAGCTGGGCTCAGGTTATTTGATCCTCTCATCTGCAAAGCACGGGGCAGTTTGGGCAGTGTGGGGGCTCAGTAAAGGGGATTTGGGTTCTGAGGAGAGCAGTGGGAGATGTTGGGGGCTTTCACAGAAGGTTCTGGCTCAGGTCTTCCTCAGGCACCTTGATAAGTAATTTTTCCCCAGAGGTTACCTGTAAAATAATGAAACAGGAGAGAAGCTGTGATCTGGCATTGCCTCTCCAAGGTTTTTGTAGTTATTTAATAGGTGTTTCTGGGTTTATGCCACACTTGGAACTTTAAATGATGTTTTAAGGAGTTCTGAGAACAGAAAGGTGGAGAAACCCGGGTCAGAGGGGACTCCTGGAGTCAACCTCCTGCTCAGTTAAGAGAATTCTCTCAGGCTTTGCCCCAGACCAGACCCCTGGGAAGAAAAGGCACAAATAATTTCTGGGTTTCATTCTCCCTTTTAGGAGTTTTTCACAGAATGTTGATAGTTTCTTTTCAAGGTTTTAGGGGAGGTGTAATTTTTCTCTCTATTCTTTATATTTAGGACCAAAAGACCCCTGTTGGCTCTGAGTGCATTGGAGGGAGAACATGAAATCACCAAATCTCTGAGCCACTATTCCTCTGATTTTTTTCCATGGAGTCCTCACTGCCACAAATTCCTACAGATCAGACCCACTTTAAAATACTTGCTCAGATGATTTTTACAGGAGTTTTTCGCTAAAAAGCATCGACAATCTGAGACTCTTACATCGAAATTGGTCATCCTGATATTTCCAAGGATTCCAGAGATTGTCCTGCACAATAGAACAAAAAAGAATGACAAGGTTGCAACACAGTGAACAATAATTACTTTTGTGTAATGCTGAGAAAGGTGATAAGGAATCAGAATTTACTGCAAGAGGCAGGAAGAGTGATAACAGCTTTACTGCTTGCAATCCAAAATGATAACTGACCCTACAATAAATACATAAACTTTATGTAGGATTTAATCCAAGTCTTATGAAATCCATGGCTTAACATTTCTTGGTAAGTAGTAAAGGCGAGAGTTTGGCAGCAGAATGTGATTTTTGGACTGTGGATTGTAATTCCTGGACTGCAAACCTGTGGAGGTGTTTTCCTTACTAAGCCACAAATTCCCTGCTTAAAATTTGGTTTATGCACTTGCACCTGTGGGAGGGAGGTGACACCTGCAGCGGCAGTTCCAGCAGACACCCCCTACAGGTGCCAGAGCCCCCCCGGGATCGCGGCTCCTCTGCCGCCCTCGGGCTCTGCTCCGTCCTTCCCTCGGCTCCGGGGCTCGGCTCCGGGCTCCCCGTGGCGCCTCTTCCTCCTCCTTTGAAACCAAACGCGGCTGCACTGCAGGATCCCCCCCCTGCACCTCTCTAAGGGTTCCAGGCACCGAACGGGGCCCTTCACAGTTCCCTTCCTGTGAATAACGCTATTTCCCCTCCCCGAGTCATCACCGAAGGTTTTTCTGCCCCTGCGTTCATTTCTGTGGATATAGCATGGTCTGGATTCAGACAGATGCACATATCTCTGCAAATCAGTCATTAGGAGGGATTTTTTGGGTGGTCTTTGTCGGCTTTGCAGGGAATGAGCCGGACCTGGCCCCAGAGCTGCCCAGACTGGGGCCACTCACAGCACACAGGTCCCTCCCTCCAGGAATTTCCATCAGCCACGGAGCCACAAATCCTCCACACACAAAAACCCAGCCTTGCTTTCAGCAGGGCTTCAGGGCTTCCATTTCCTTCATCTGCTTTGCCTTTGAGCACGTTTCAAACACAACCAAACAACTTCTCAAGGACTCTGCTGGCCGGACACGTGTCTGGAGAGGGAAACATTCCCTGGGTCAGACTCCAGCCCTTGGACACCACAGCAAAGCCCTTGCAACACCACCACTGCAGCCCCAAAGGGGCTGTCTGGCCAATTCACCTGTCTGCCTTTGAAGCGGGATTTTGGCCAGGGTGAGGATGGTGATGGTGAAGCAAATCAGCAAGAGCAGAGCTGGGAGCAGCACTGGGAGCAGCCGTGGCTCACCTGAGGAGCTGGGGAGATGAAGCACCAGGATTAAATCAGCTTTGGAGCCACCTTCCATGCAGGGGGGTGTTTTCACTCTAAAGAGCACCAAGGAGTTGTAAACTCTGACTGAACCAAAGAAAAGTCATCAGAGTCAAGGAGAGTTGCAATCTTTAGAAGATGATAAAACCATGGAATTACAGGACACCCTCCTAGTACCACTACCTTGCACCTCTACTGCTGAAGGAGAGTTAATTTTTTTAGAATTTATTCTTCTGGGCTGTGCTTGTAAAGGAAATTCCTCTTCCTGCCTCTGACAAACGTGCTGGAGGGGAATCTTCTCTCTGGGAGCAGCCCCAGGACAGCTCCATCCCATGAGCTCCATCCCTGTGCAGATCCCAGCACCTCAGCACAGCCTCTGTGTGCCCAGGGCTGTAATTAATAAATGATAACAAGCCCTGGCTGCTCCACAGTGCCGGGTTAATGATCAAACTCCTGCTCGGGACCAGCTGGGGACGGTTTTGCTGCACGCAACAAGGAACAGCAAGGAACAACACTGCCCCTGTCTGTCTCCTCCTGGACTGCCAAACCCCGGGCTGCTTGGAGGAAAAGAGCTGAGCCCTCGGGGAAGTGAGACCCTCACCCTGCCCTCCCAAAGCCGGCGGGATTTGAGAGCAGGAACGAGAAGCACCGGCTCTGGTTTAAGATATTATCAGGTAAATTGACGTCACTGGCACAGAGGAAAGCAAACCCAAAGCAATGAACCCTGATAGCTTCAGCACAGCAGCAGAAGGCTGGAATGCCCCTGCTGGGCTCCTCTCTGCAGGCTCGTGGCTCTGTGGGGCCCAGCAGGCTCGGGTGGGAGCTGCAGTGACCAGGTTGGGCCTTTTCTTGTTTGCAATTCCATTAGAAACAAAGAGCAGGGGCAAAGAAAGAAAAAAAAAAAAACAGATCATGGAGAGAAGCATGTTGGTGTTGGGGAGGTCCTGGTCTCCTTGGGAGAGGGAGAGGGCAGAGCCTCGGCTCCTGTCGTTGCCCAAACCACGCTGGAATGTGGAGAAAAGGCCTCAGGCATGCCCAGCATCTCCCACAGAGCTGGGGTGAGCCCAGCTTGACCCTGGAGCCCAGGTTTGGGGGTTCCCAGCTTGGTTCAGCAGCATCCAAGCCTCCTTCCCCACCCCTCAGCCCCAAGGCTCCCCTGACGCCGCCCCCCAGGCACAAGAGCTGTTATTAACACAAATTATTTCTGCTGTGGCCCAGTGCAGCTGAAGGTCCCTGACACTGCCAGCATCCCACCGGCCACCGCTCCCAAATCTGATCTTTGTAATGAAAGATGTGCACGAGGATGTTCTTAATTGGGGCAGGAGGCCTTGACAGGCTCATGTAGACATGGAAATGACACGTCTGAGCCAGGCTGGGACTGATAGTTAGGAACGGGATGAATATTCTGTGCAAAATGCAAAGCTGGCTGTTTTCTTTGTTGTTTTCAACATTGTTAACACAAAAACTCAGCCTGGATAATCTGCATGAAGACACTGAGGGTACATTTAATACATTTACCAACTCTGCTGAGCCTTGTTGCTTCTGCAGGGCTGTGATCTCTCTTTGTGGCTGCTTTGTGTCTGGCCCTGCTGGGATTTTGCCTTCTGGGCACAAATCAAGTTAAATATGCCCAGAATCATGTTCACAGAATCATGGAATGGTTTGGCTTGGAAGGGACCTTAAAGCTCATCCCATTCCACGCCCTGCCAGAGTATGAAGCCTGATTTTGATTTCAGGGGTCCCCAGACAAGAACCCAGGGGTTCTGCTGGGCTCTGGCTGAAGGGGAGGACAGCCCAGCAAAAAGAACTGCCAAAGGTGTGCAGAGAATCCCAGGAATGCGAGGGAGGCAGGGGAACGAGCAGGGGAGTGCTGGTGTGCAGCTGAGCCATTCACTGAATTATCCTGGGCCAGCCTGATGCAAACCCCAACATCAGGAGGGGAAAACTCTCCAGCAGCAGGAGGCAGAAGGAGCAGCTGGGTTGCAGGAAGGCTCTTCCAGGGCTCCAGGTGGAGCTGAGGTTCCATCCCTGCGGGAGCTGGGGCAGGGGCAGGGGCAGGAGCAGGAGCAGCAGCAGCAGCAGGATCCCTCTGCCAGCAGCAGGGCTCGGCTCTGGGTGGCACCAGGCACAGCCATGGGCTGCTCTTGCACAAGGTCCCAGCCCTGGGGCATAAACAGCTCCGTTCCCAAGGGCTACAAACAGATCCTGCAGGTAAAATTCCATCTTCCCCTGCAGGATTCAACAGCGACGCCTGCTCGTGGAACGGGGGCTGGCCCGTGGGGAGTGATCCAGCCCAGAGCATCCAGCAGCTCCAGGAAAGGCACAGAAATGTGGGGCTCATTCCCAGAGGAATGGCCCTGCTGCTCTCTGGCCCTTTTTTGAATTTGTTCTCTTTTGTTTCCATTTCATACCAGCTCCTGTTTGTGAGCATCACCACGTCACAGACTGATAAGGGATCTTTGGGAGTGAGATTCCTCCTTGGAAATCTGAACAAAACTCAGCTTTCATGGCACCAGCACACAATGGTTCTGACTAAAGCCAAGGATTGGAAGAGAAACCTTTTGTTTCCAAAACAATCTGGTTTTAAGAAATGTTTATGCTCTGTTTCAGGGCAAAAATGCTTTGAGAGAGTGCTTAATCCTCTCCTTCTTTCTCATTAGATAAACAAGGTGAGATTTCCCTGGGGACTTGCATCGTGCAGGTGCTGAGCAGTCAGAGCATCAAACAGCTGCAATCAGCCCTGGGTGAGACAGAGTGGCCCGAGGAGAGGAGCACGGGGATGAAAATGCAGCTTTAACCCAGGGAGGGGCACGGCTGAGCCCTTCCCTCGGCTCTTCACCTGCATCTCTCCTCCCCTCCACACGGCGTCCTTGCTGCCTTCAAAGTCAGTCACTCGCACTGGGGAGCGCCCAGCCCGAGCGGCTCCGGGCCGGGTGCGACCTCTGCAGCTGCCTGGCTGCACATCGGGCTGCCGCCAGCCCGCCGGCAAGCACGGGAGCACCGGGAGTTCCACAGCCCCTCTCTGTGCTTGCAGGGAGAGCCGGCAATGACAGAAACACGGAACAGCTTGGGGGGGAAGGGACCTTAAACTCTCCTTGTTCCTGCCTTGTCACAGGCAGGGCCACCTTCCACCAGCCCAGGCTGCTCCATGGAAGACTCTGCCTGTGCTGATAAAATAATTCCATTTCCTAGCTGGGACAGACCTGACCCGGCTCATCCTTTGTCCCAGAACTCTTGGTTTCAAACCCCGCTCTGTGGATTTACCCGACTGCGCCACAGATCCGTACCACAGGGCACTTTCTGAGCACACACAGCTTTATTTGACACACACCTCTGCTCCCCAAGGGGAGCAGCCAGGTGTTGGCAGCATCAGCTGAGAGCCGCCAGGACAGCTCGGGAGGGATGAGCTGGAGCTGTCCCAGCCCTGCCCCATTTTGGGCAGCACTTCTGGATCTGGCACAGGCACAGCCTCCTGAGCTGGCGCTTCCTGCAGTTCCAGCCTCCTCCAGGCGCTGGATCCGGGCGGGCTGGGCTGGCTGGGAGGCTCTGGGGTGTCCGGCAGCCCCCAGCCCCCCAGCAGGCAGTGGTGGTTTGGGGAGGCACTTCCACGTGGCAGGTGAGTGCTCAGGCCCCAGAGGCTGTGATAAAATTAATAAAAACCCCCAAAAGTCCTAAAGAAGCAGCAAAAGTCCAGCAGTTCTTCCCAGAGACATTTTATCCACAGGCAACCCCTTTGAGAATAAGGCAAACCCCGAGTTCCATGGCTTCCCTGTTGTGATGAATCCCCAAACGCATTAAAGCCCTCGCAGGAGAACACGCTTCCGTGCTGAGAGATGCTTTGTATAAATAGCTCACGTACACCTGCTATACACAAAATATCCTGAACACGCCGCCTTCCTTTATTTGCTGTCAAGCTCCCAACCCCTCTCCCGAGGCGCTGGCGCAGGAGGTTGCACCAGGAGCTGGTGCCCGAGGCCCCAGGCAGGGCAGGCCGCTGGGTTTGGGGTGAAAAGCCCCTTTTCCAGCAGCCCCAGGAGCTACTCCTTCAGCAGCCCCAGCTTCTTGAGCGCCTCGCGGCGGTTCTCGTCGGCCGCGCCCCTCGGGGAGATCTTCACGCTGACGGCGGAGCGCGGGGGCCGCGGGAAGCCGGGCAGAGGGTGCGACCTCCTCTTGCTGCTCTTGTCCTGCTCCTCCTGCTCCTTCAGGCCCGCGAAGTCCTTCCCCGCGCCCAGGGAGGCGGGCCGGGGGCGGCCGGCGCGCAGGAAGCCGGGGGCCAGGCGCTCGATGAAGGACAGCTTGCCCAGGGAGCTGCTGCTGCTGCTGCTGCGGCCGCTCTGCTCCTTGGCGCTGCCCAGGGAGCTGCCCAGCCCCACCCCGGAGCGCTCCAGGGTGTTGGATTTGAAGGCGATGGGCCGGAGCCCCGGCACGGAGCCCGCCCCGGGCTGCCCCGGCGTGGGGAGCGGCGTCTCCCCGGGGCGGGGGTGCGGGTGGGCGCTGGGCTCCCTCCTGTCCTGGGACAGTCCCAGCTTCTCCAGGGCCTCCCGGCGGGCTTTCTCCTTTTCCTTGGGGTCCAGGGGGCCCGAGCCCCCCTTTTCAGCGGCGCTGTCGCCGGCAGGGCCGGCCTGGGGGCTGGCTGAGGGTGCCGCTCTCGCCGCCGGGCCGTGCTCCGCGGGGCCGCTCCTGCCGGTTCTCAGGATGATGTTCGGGGGCAGTCGCCGCGGCTTGGGGGCAGTCGGGGGCCCGCGCTTGGCATCGGGCTCCTGAGGGGGCTTTTCCAGCGTGGGTTTCTCCGGGTGTCCCCACGAAGTCCGAACCCCGCTCCCCGCGGCCGCCTCCCCCTCGGGCTCCGCGCCGCGGCTGCGTGAGCGCTTCCGCTCCTCCTGGAGGGGCTCTGGAGGTGGGAGAATCACGGACCTCGGGAGGCTTCCTGCTCCGGCCTGGTGCAGCCCGCCCTCCCTGGGCCCCTCCGGGGCTGCTGCTGCTGCCGGCCCCGCGGGGACGCTCCCCGGGCCGCCCGGGGCTCCGTTCGCCGCGGGGATGCTCCGCGGAGGGCCGGGATCGCCCGCGCTGCGGGAGGCGGGGATGCTCCTGCCGCCCCCCGGCTCTGCCCCTCGCTGCCGATCCCTGCTCGGGAGGCGAGTCCTGCCCCCCAAATCTGGGGAGAGAGGGAGCTGGAGTCAGGCACTGCACACGCACACAGAACAGCCCTCACCCTCTGGGGACAGAGCCGGGGCTCCCGCGGCCCCTCTGAGCCATCACTGCTCCTGCCCCTCTCCCAGCCCGGGCACTGCTCCTGCCCCGGGCACTGCTCCTGCCCCTCTCCCTGCCCGGGCACTGCTCCTGCCCCTCTCCCAGCCCGGGCACTGCTCCTGCCCCGGGCACTGCTCCTGC
>VZUI01004069.1:0-17427 GCA_013401135.1 Cettia cetti
GAGAACGCATGATAACCATATTGGTGACAACTGCGTTACTCAGTGTCTCCTCAAGTTTTAGTGAGGAACTTCCCCTTTCATATAAAAGGTACTAAGAGTTAGACAATAAAGCCTTCTTTATGCTATTTGCCTTCTGAAATATTTTGAGTCTCTTGTGTCATACAACGACAGGGTAAGATTAAGGGCAAATGAAACTGATGAGTCTAACATTGATATTTATGACATTTTACTTACGTAGTACTTTACTTGATGTCTTTCATTACTTACTATGTGGACTCTCTCACTCTTTTTATACTTTATACATGCAAAATAACACTAAATATTCAGTTTAGAACAAGAGTAGCAAAATATTTCAGGTCTTTTAAGATAGGGTTGATGTTCAGATACATCTCTGTGCATGGAAAATCAGTGGAAGATTTGATCTTTGACATCACCCTCCCTGCAGCACTAGAGGCAGGCTGGAGCACCCTGCCTGAGGACATCTGACCTGCACCTGTGTACATCCTGCAGTGCTCTGTGCAATGTTCATTCCCCCATAGCCTCGTGCCCTGTCAGTCCTCTGGTGCCCCTCTATGCTGAAATAAAACATGGTACACCTTTCTTTTATTTTTTCTCACATCTGTTTCTGTACAGTAAATTAACTACAGTAACCAATAGTCTGGTTTTCCATATCTTGGTGTTTATAAGGGAAGGATGAGACAAAGATGTTAGCTTGTCACCTATTCTTTAAGAAAAATGGAGCTACTCTATTTACCCCAAATAAATTACCATTTCTTCAAATCTGACAAGTGGGAATTAAGAAATGCATCTGGCCAGAGTTTTAATTTTCAAGAGGTTTTTAAGTCACTATTGAATTAGCTAGCACTTAGCAGACACAGCCTTGAATTTCAATCTCCCTCTTGGTATGATAGCATTTTGGTCTGTCTTTGGCAGTATTTGCTTATGGAAGCTTTAGCTCCATGGGGGGGGGCATTTAATTTCTCATCTTCCAAGTTGCCATGGCATAAACAGGAAGGACATCTGGTATGAAATCCAGCTGTTTACAGAACCTAGGAATCAGTAAGATAGTCATGTACCAGAGAGGACAGAGATAACAGAACCCCACAGATGATACCGCCACTTTAGCTGAGCCCAGCTGAACCCTCACTCCACCAACCCGCTGGCTGGCAGCTCAGTTCCAGCTTTGAGGGAGCCAGCTGACTCTCCAGGTTAGGAAAACCAGGACAGCTCATATTCAGGTTGTCTCTCTACTGACAGTATGGTTGTAGCTGACTCTGGGCACTGACCTCTAAGACCCTGAGTCCAAAAAGAAGCAGTTACCACAGGAAGTAGAGATGTAGGCCAGATACGTAGTAGGAGGCAAGCAATCCCTTTGCCAACTAATGTTTTCTCCTTTCTTATGTGAATGTGTACACCAGTTGGTTTGTGCCCATCTCTAATACATCATTGATAAGCAGCTGTTATTTTTTCCTGCACGAGAATGTCAGACACTGCCTGGACTGTCAGTACTTGCCAGTGCAGATTTGCCAACCGATCAGAGCCAAATTTTTCATCTGCTTTTTATCAGTGCCCATGAAACTGTCAGATCTGTGGGGGAGGAAGGCAAATCACATACACACCTCCAGCAGCACTAAGTGTGATTGCATCTACAACCTAATAATACAGAAAACTGATAAGAAAAAGAGCAGACTGTTACAACGAATGATTGACATTTTGATGAATTTGGATTGTAACACAGGCTTCAAATGTGTAAGTACACTAGTTAAGGGTTCTACAGCATCAAATGGAATTTAAAAGCTGAAATTTAGGAACAGATACAAACTGCTTTAAATAAAATACACAAAGACCTACTCACATACTCTGATTTTTTTATCTTGAGAGGCAAGTACAATTTATTTAACTTATCTCTAGAAATTATTTATTGATCTTACAAAAAACCCCTACAGATTACTTGGAGGCTGATTTTAATGGTACTGTGTGCTCATCAGAGCTTAGACAATCACAATAACCAGTTTCTATTAAGGAAAATAGAAAAGCTACAGGGCGAAAAGCTACAGGCGAAAGTTTTAAAATTATTCATTATGAATGGAGGGCTTGTGTTTTAAAAAAGACAATAGAAATATTTTAAAAGATGTAAATAATACAACGTAGAGTGAAGACAGAATAAAAGAGGGTAAAACAGAGCATGTTGTATTTTCAGGGAAGAAGAAACACTGTAAATAACACTAATGATTTCTAAAATGGACTGGAAATTAGGCCTTCATTCAACACAGTATTGTGGGGCTTTGGTACCTGCAGAGGACTGGAAGAACAAAGGATTGAGAGAGCAGTCTTAACCTCGTATCTAATAAATCTTGGAAATTTTGTGTGGTTGGGTTAGAGAAAAAAACACCAAGGGCAGAAAGTGAAACCCTGTTTCCTCAGATCTTTATAACATAAGGGAGCTGAGATAGGCCAGGACACGATCTCACTTTGGCTGGCTGCTGAGTACAGCACTCTGGCCAAGTGTCTGACACTGGTAAACCAGGACATTGACTGGCAGTGGACAGGAGACTGATAATAGAAACTTATCTCTAGGGGCTCCTCTCACTGGTGTCAGGCACTGACAGCTGGATGTGGAAGTCCTTGGCTGGTGGTACCTGTGTGTGCACACCTGTGTTTTCCCTGACACAGCTGATCCCTTTTTTGGACCGGCTTAAAAGTTGTGCTTTGTGCTGTCAGCTTGTTCCATGATCCTTTCCTACCATCCTTGGTACTAATTAGGTAATCTCCTGACATTTAGTGCTCTGCTCACTACCTCCAGAAATAATAACACATTTTATCGGTATCTCCATTGATTCTGGAATGTCCAAGCCAGGATCTAATCTCTGGTATCTAAGTGGGAAGTCATCACAGGCTAGACATTCCTGTAACATGATTACAAGTGAGTCTGGTGACTATGTGTTTTGGATTAATGATTTAAAATTGCATCCTGTGTGCAAAGGTATAGAAAATACACAAAAATATCAGCCACTGCTTTTAATAATTGGTATTTTTAATCGTCAGAGTAAGAGTTGGTAGTATTTTTGCAGAGGTAAAGATGCACTAAAAGGTAGCACTGTTTTGACACAACATAGCACTGTTTGAGTGTTTCCATTGTGCCACTGAGAAATACAACTTGCTATTAGTCTGTTCTGTTGAACAACTACAAACACACAAAATTGTGTAAAATATTAAACAACTGTAAATTCCACTTAGAATTTCCCCAGAAAATGCCTAGATAGCTTCCCTTTCTTCTGTTGTGTCAACTGCATGTGTCAGTTTGGAGTCATTAGCAAACTTTCTAAAAAATTTTCAGATTCAAAAATATTTGAAAATTTACTGATGACTCAGTAACAAACATAGGAAATCACTGCAGGAGCAAACTCCTTTCAAGTAGAAGGATATAACTCTACAGTAGTATCGTCAGCATTGCTAACACTAATATTAGCTAGGTGGAGTCCCCCCCACTGCCATCCCCTGCCTCCCCCACTAGTCCACCTTAATGGCTGTTTTAACTACACACTTTGTCAGGGAAATCAGACGAAACTGTGCATGACCCCTTTGCCTTGATGCTGCTGTGACTTTGATGCCGAGTCTGGCCAGATCTAGGAAGCAGATTATGTGATTTCATAGTTTCTTTTCAATCCTGCTGTCTCCTGGGTTAGACTCTTTCATAGCTGGTTCTGCCTCAGAGATTCTGGTCCCAGAGGGTGAAGACCCTCCTCTCCCAGCATATGTTTCCATCCCCTATCTGGCCACTCACATTCCCTATATCAGGGCAACAGTAAACAAAAAGATTGGTACTGATTTTCTGTGAGTATAAGCTTGTTTTTCCTCAGTAATGAAATCTTTTGAACACATGGAAATTAGAATAGATCCACTGTAGAAGGCAATAAAGGCAACCTTGTCCCTGATAAGTTACAGCTGTGTTAATTGCTCAATACAGCCTCTCCCCTGATGAGTCACAGCTGTATCCAATAAAGAGAAGTGTGATAAAAGGGGAGTGGGTTAACTGCTGAGGGGAATTATGAAGGAGGAACTTCGAGGAAGAGGGAACAAGAGAATCATGAAACAGAAGGATCCTGGGAAGAGAGACTGACTGCTGTGAGGGCAGTTTGGGTCTGTAGTTGGAGCCTGCAGTCACAGTCTAGCTGGGTAAAAACCTGCATTCAGAGTCTGCAAACCAATACCTGCAGTCAGAGTTTAGCAGGCAATAACCAGCAGTCAGAGGCTGCAAGGGAAACCTACAGCAGGAGCTTGCTGCAGCCAGAGTCAGTGAATGGTTGGAGTCAGGATGGCTGAGCTGCAAAGAGGAATAAACCAGGACCCTTTTCGTGCTGTGATGAACAAGAAGTCTGTGTCTTGGCTCATTTTCTGCTCTCTAACGAGAGGGCAGCTGCGATACTCCGCAAGCAGATATTTACTGTCATAAATGACAATATTTGGATTCATTTGCCTTCTGTAACAGAAATATTACAGAGGAAACATGGCAGTTAAAAAATAAAGATACGAAAATATAATTTTTATGTATCTTATATCAGATCTTTCTTTCATCACTGCTTATCTCACTCTACACACACACATACAGAGAAACTGGAAAAAGTCTATTTCAATATGTCAATGAAGCTAATATGCTGGTGTGCTTTTTCTCTAAAAAAAAGTCCCATTACTCTGTTAGAATGTGAAAATTTTCATATTCATGAAATTAAACATTGTTCTGTTAGGTTGGGTCCATCAGGGGAAATATGGAATGCAGAGGAATAAGGAAACTAAACAACAGTTTTAATAATTTAAAGGGAAAAAATAAAAGCCAGCCTGAAAGACATCAAGGATGTTGTCACATAATTGAAAATTATTAAATATGCAAAAGGTTGATTAGGTATTTTGGTGTTGCATCTGAAGAGCAGAAACAAGAATAAAAGAAAAAAAGACATGCAGCCATATGGTAATAAACTTAAGTCTCCTTTTGCAGGACTGTTCCTACTGTTAGAATTCATGAAGGAATTTTATTTGTGCTTTATTCCTACAAGTGTGGAAAAAAAAAAGACAGAAACAGAACTTCTGCTGACTCCTCATTCTTTATAAACAAAAATTATTAAAATCTAGTTTAATTTCTTGTGTATCTGAGCCTTGATGAAGGAAGCTGTCCCTGTTCAGAATCCTACTTAAATATATGCCTATCTTCCCACTGAATTCAGTCTGCCCTGACTAACAGCTAATATTTATCTCAAGATAAAGATCTTTATCTTATGAGACAGATGGAAGTATAGGGTTATTTTTTTTCTGAATCAGAGCTAGAACTACAGAAATATAATTTAGGTTAGTACTCTGGAGTTCATCTAGTTGAATTCCCTCCTCAAAACAGCTCTCATTAAATCAAGGCCATCCCACACCTACAGTAGAAAGCAAGGAAACCTCCTAACATTTGGTTAGGATTTCCCATACTCTAACTTGCCAGTTGTCCTATTACCATACCCCTCTAGGAAGACTCATCCTTTATCTTCTACTCTTATCAAAAAAGTACTTTACAAAGCAATAGGTTTCAAATTAGTCCTTCTATTAGTCCTATATTCCCAGATGAGAAAATAGGCACTCTAAAACTTGAAGGAATTAAAAATCTTGTTTTGCTTTGAGCAGCTAATTACTTGTGGTAGAAGGAAATAGATAATGTGGTAGTTCCTTGAAGTCCTCATCTGTGACATGGTGGTTTAAAGCATGTTCTCACAAAGAGCTGAAACATGCTGGAGCTTGCAATTTCTGTTTTGATAAAAGATTTTTCCTCTTATTTTACTATTAATATAATTACTGCTTCCCATTAACCATTCTCTAACTAATGAAAGCCTTAATGATTTCACAAAAACTAATATAGCATGACCTGCAAAGCAGCCCACACAAAATGGGAGATCTAATGCTTAACATCAAAAGAATTGTTGCTTTTGTGGGTAATGTGGAAAAAATTCTGCATGTACTATGCACACCTTCGGGATCAGAAATGCTGTTTCTTTGCAGGTCAGGTTTACCAGCTCCCAACAGAAATGTCTGGAAGAAAGAAATGATTGCAACATATCAAAAATTAAGCTCATGTTCATTCCAGGTCTGTGCTGGAGGCAGTTTTTGCCTGGTTTAGAAATTGTTAAAAATCTTTTGGTTCCTGGCTATTAAACTGGTTCTGAATGTGACCTGTCAAGCTGCACTCCCTGCTGGCACTGTCTCAGAAGGCACCACACTGCTCATATTCATGATTCTCCTCCACCCCGTGCTTTTGTTTTGCATCTGGAAGTCAATGTTGCTGTAGAAAGCTGTCCAGCATGAAGTACATACTGATGGCTGAAATATTATTTGTACCCTTTATTTATGATTTTTTCAGGGCAGAAATATAATTTGAAAGAAAAGGTTAATTACTAATTAGAGATTATTTTGTGTGTGCTTGTACATGACAATAACTGTCAACACAAACTGTGAAGGTCTATGACTGGTTCAAATACCAACAAAATAGTGTTTTACTATAAATAATACCCACAACTTCTGCATCCAAAAAAAGCAATGCAAGCACAGTCACCTATCCTTACAGATAAGTGTGATCTCTGCTCTAGAATGATCTACTGAAAATGTAAACACTTTCTTTAGGAGAAGAGTCTGATATGTTCCTCTTCATTTTGGATCTCTATTCAATTTAGGCAAATTTTATAAGATAGAAATCTGTTGTTTTCTTTATTCCTCCTTCTTAAAAGATCCATTGTAAGCTTCAAAGAATTCTCAATCTTCCTGCACACTGTAGACATTTCTTGTCTCTTACTTCTACACTTGTATATACCAGTTCCTCTTCAAAATGTATTTCATTAGGCTTAGCTTTCAAAGCCAAAGCATCTATCAATTGATTTCAGTTTCCCCCTCTACTTAAGTGTAAAAATGCTAATATTTTTCCCCTTTACTGCATTCTGAGAGGCTTCCTAGACCATTTGAATATTTACTCTTCCCACCATAGTATATCATAAAATATCATATGAAGTAATTCTTTATGAACTTCATTAAGTCTGAAGCTTCCAGCAGGTCTGATATTAAATCTCTGCCTTCTGTTTTTTGTTTGTTTGTTTTCCAGTAGTAGGTCAATGCTTCAGAGTCACTTTAATTAGTACATGATCTAGCTGTGTTAATTAACTGTGTTCATTAACCCACTAGCCATATATCCTCAAAAGATCAATGCTATGGAATATATTCCTAGATAGATGGTTCTGGCAGACAATGATTGGACCTCATAGAATGCGTTATGTAGAGAGAGAGTACAATATCTGAAAAGACCAATGTTTTGTGCTCTTGTCTATTCTGTTGTGCCTCTGAAAAGAGTCTCTGGAGAATCATTTGAACTGTTCACTCAAGATGACAATCTATATTGGAATTGGAAGATGGGATGCTCATGTAAAGGAAACTACAGAGCAACATATTGATCTGTTACCTGGTACTGCAGCATTCATGGTGGGCCTGATAATTAAAACACCCATCCTTGCTTTTCTGTCTGAAATGAAGTCAAGATGGAAATTATTTTAACAAGTACACTTAGTTTTAAATGTGAAAGGTATAATGGCTTGTTTTACATATCCCTCAGTGGGCTACCACTGTTATGGTGGACTTGATTACTTGATTACTTCGCAGAATGGGCAGAGGCAGTGAGAGTGAAGATGTAAAAAACCTTATCTGTGTTGCTTCCATGCATTCTTCCCTGAGAGCTGAGGGTCACTGTGGTCTCTGCAGGAGGGAGCACTTTGCAGAAGACTAGAACTATTTCACTTTCAGAGGGGCAGATGTCACTGAAATGGTGCCATGTGTCACAAACAGTAATTTCAACACTATGAGTGGAAACAAAACAGAGAGATTCTGCAATCCGCTCAACTAGATGAAAAGAACAGCAATGAAATGTGAGAAAGAAGAAGAAATTCTGTAGACATAATGTATACATCCACAATGTAGACTAGGAGACCCCTGTACAGCCACAACAATGATACTTCAAACCTGAAGTTCATGTTCTGCTATTGCAGATGACATTCAAAGATGAACTTAGGTTTGGCCATTTTCCCAATGAACAGTAGATGTTCAGATGACTAACTCAAATAAGGAAGACTACACTGCAGAAAATACAAATTCCTGTTAGACTGAATGAAAAACAGGTTATGATGGAGTTCTACATGATTTCATGGCTACCACAATTTTCATAGTTTCTAGAGACATGTAATAGAAAATCTATATGTCAGAAAAAGAGATTTTGATTTCTTTTAGGCAACTACTCTGTGTAGACAATATGCTAAGATGATACTGAAAAACTTGTTAAATGGTGCTTCATTACAATTTGGCAAGTAAATCCGAAGTCACAGGAAACAAAACACCTTATGAGAATTTACAGTATGAATTGGCACTAGAACAGGCTGAAACGAAAACACAAACAAATAGAATTTTCATGCTTGTAGAATTTCTCATATTTCTCAGAATTACAGAGGATGAACCAGGAGAAAAAAATATTTCAATATGAGGGTAGTTTATTCAGACATTAGTGGAATAAAAAAAGAAATTGGAGAAGAAGCTGGCATTGGAGGCTTTATGTTTATAATGAAACAAAAAATTTAAAAGTATGTCTATAAAAATGTCAACTGACAAAGGAAAATTAACTAGAGAAGCAGAACACTCTAACAGCAAATATAGCCTTCTCATGAATTTGCAAAAAAAAAAAAAAAAAAAAAAAAAAAAAAAAGATATACCAAAATGAGCAAAAGCTTGTGTTAGAGAAATAAAAGGCAGTATAACACAAAAAGTAAAAAAATATACAAGTAAGAATCCTTCCTCTTTGAGATATGCCCTCAGTTCAGTGATTGTCCTCAATGCTCAGCAGATACTTAGCATTTTATTCATGCATAAGACACGGTGGAGTTCTATCTACCAAGAATTATCTTAGTATTCTCTTCATGTCCTGTGCTTTGGTGATTCCAGGCTAAGAAAACAATTACATGTAAGTTGATTAGCATAGTATATCAGCCTGAGGTTCTAATAGAGAAGGAGAAATATATGGGAAAAGAAAGAAATGAAGCTAATTATATTTTGTATTAGTGTAGGCGGAAAATAACTGGAGAGGGGACATTAATGGTAAAGATTTAAAGGTACACTTTGTTGTTGTGTAGGACAAGCAGCAGTGAAGTCAATAGCCTGGTTTTATCCTGATGAGATGGAGATAATTTTACAGAATTCAGAGTTGAGTACAAATTGCACTATGAATTGGGTTTCCTTGGCCAGGTTTTGATAGTGGGGGGATGCCAGAATCTCCCCCCATATCTGACAGTGCCAATAGCAGCTGGCTTCAAGACTGGCTTGTCGCTGGCCAAGGGCAAACCCAGCAGCAACAGCTGTAGTGCCTCTGGGATAGCAGATGTAAGGAGGGGAAAAAGCCTCCAAACCCACAGCAGGAGAAGAGTGAGAACAGGTAAGAGAAACAGCCTTACAGACACAAGGAGAAGTGGGAGGAGGTCCTCCAGACTCTGAAGCTGAGCTTCCCCTGCAGCCCACTCTGAAGAACATTATGAGGGCAGCTGTACCATGGTGGCTAATGCAAATTCCATGGGGTAGCAGAGATCCACTGGCAATCCATGGAGGACCCCACGCTGGAGCAGGAGAATGCCTGAAGGAAGATGTGACCTGGTGGAAGCCTACACTAGAACAGAGTTCTGGCATTACCTGTGAACCCATGGACAGAGCCCATGCTGGAGCAGGTTTGTCTGCAGAACTTGTGACCCCATGGGGGACCCACACTGGAGCAGTTTGCTCCTGAAGAACTGCACCTTATGGAGAAGACCCACCTTGGACTAGGTAATGAGGAATATTTGCAGAAGCAAACAGAAACTGCAAGGAGGCAACAACAACAAAATCATATAACTCCTATGTAAGTTTGATAGTGCAGAAGGAATCAGCAATGCATGAGTGTGCAAAAATCAACCCAAACCTCCTCAAATGGACCCCTTCTGCTCTCATCCATTTTCTCACATTTACAAAACATTAGTCAAACCTTCAGCCACAATTGAGGAATTGATCAGTGATATACAGATGATAAGAAGATGGATGAAAATACTCCACAGAAGGGGTTTTTTTCTGATTTGAACCAGAGTTATTCAATAATCTTCTATTAATCACCACTTGTAAAATTTCACAACTATATCTGTGTTGCAGAAGGGTTCTGGATAAAATTTATATGATTGGTCCTGGCTCCTAAACTGCTAGTTGACAGAAGTGCTGCATCCAAACTCTAGGACAGGATAGTTTTGGGTTGTTCCCTGGATTTCCAGTTTCATGCCCTTGTTCAGGATAGGGAACCTCCTGGGTCTTATCCCAAAATTTAATCAGGATTCATCTGGTGCTTATTTCCAGGAGTGGAGGCTGGACAATATTTTCAAGTTAAATAGTTACCTACAAAGTTTTGTCTGTCCTTTCTAAGCTACCAGATAATTCCTCCTCTTTACAAAGGCACTACTATAACAAAGTGTGCCTGAGATGCAATGAAGGTACCCAGCACCAACATCTTGGTTTTCCAGAGCAGAAACAGTTCATAAACCAAAGGCAATTGCCAGTCATGTTCTAGGAGTCTCATCCCTACAGGGAATTTTTATGGAATACTCACAAAGCAAAAATTCCTCAGCAGTGAGACTTTCATTCTGGTCTTTCTTCTGCTTTGAACTCTTCCTTTCCATATCAATGATATTCCAGAATTTCCAGAGCTGCTCAGCAATAGATTACCTTTAATGAACCAATACTACATATAATCACTCTACTAAAAAGACAAAGTAAATCCAGTTTCATAGATCTGAAGAAATTAATTCCATGTTTAAGCAAAGTACTTACATATTTTACATTGTTTCTGCACCAAATGTTCCAAACTAATGCCCAGAAGGACATTCTCATAAGTTTAACAGTATTATTAGTGTTAGCCAAATTAACAGACTAAAATTTCTGCGTGAAATGAAAGCAGAGGGTGTTACTTTGCACAATTTTCCTATATATCAATAAAAATGGAGGCTACATGGATGGCAAAGAAAAAAGAACAGGAATAAATGGCCACCTAAATTCCAAATGCCTTGCCTATTAAGGGAAACACCTTGTAATGTTGATAATAATTGGGTTTGTTTTTAAACTTTAGATGGTAACAAAAAATAATTCAGTATGACATTGATGACTATTCTGATAAATTTCAATGAATGTAAACATCTAAAAGAAAGTCATCACAATTGAAAATAGAAATTCTGTTCTAGGGATTATCTTGCTTTTACAAGGTCATCTGCTTAGCACATTATTCTCTATGTAATATGGTATATAATACCATTAATGCAACTTCAGTAGTACAGAGTTCCATGAAAATAGCAAGGAATGGTAACAATGACATCAAGCTACACAAAGGGCATATGTGTTCATATTTCTTTTTCTAATTGTGATGAGCTTGTTATATCCATCAACATAAACATCACTATCTGTGATGAAATACAAAGACTTTGAAAAAAAAAATTGAAAACTAGAATTGTTGCATTTTCCTTTGCAGGTTTTTATAGTTTTATACCTCATGATGCTCCCTTGATGCAAAATACCAGTATAAGCTTTTGAGTAATTTTACTAGTTAAGTAGTAGGCATTAAAAATTCTGGTGGTTTGGGAAGTATAAACACTCATTAATTTTTAATTTTCCCAGTGCAGCATCTTTAGCTTCCTATTTTTCAAACAGTATATCCAGGGAAGTTGCAAAGGCAGTAGCTAAAAACTGCCGTAGGAAGGAAAGAACTGGAAAAATCTTTCCAAACAAGTCTGTTGCTTTCTTAATGTCTGAGAGTTACAATGGAGGATTACTAATCAGTAGACAAATTACCAACTTTTCATTAAAATGTTATTTGTAGAGTTCTCTTTTTGTCTTTATCCTTGTTGATTCATCTGTGGAAATATTTATCTTAAATCATTAAGTACTGTCAGCTGAGAGGACTAATTTCTTCCTGCCAAGCAGTTTTAAACACCCTACAGGTATTATGATTTGAACAAGCCAATATGTAGGGTGCCAAGAAAGACTAAATAGCTTTATAGGTCAGCTTCCTCCTGACTTGTCACTAAAGACTGCTCAGGCTCAGTTTCCTACAGGCTTCCTTTGTGTTCTTTCACAACAGCAGCCACAAAAGAAACATTCACTTCTCTGTCAAAATACTGAAAATATTTAAATGTCATTAGATCAGTCATTACTAGAAATTGAGTTTTTTCTCGAGGATAGTCTGTCTCCCAGATGGTGCACGGTACACAGAAATCATTCATTATATACCTGTACATATCTTCATATACTTGTAGTGAAATCCATTTGTAGATTCAGATCATAAAACTGGCTAGTGTGTGAGGCAAAAGGCAGGCTTTGACATTACGGCTCCTTAGACTTTTCAGGAAGGATCAGGTTAAAAGCAAACAATAAAGTGAATGTATACTAGTAATCACTGACTGTTATCTAGAGACTTTTCCCTGCATCTTGTCTATCTGTGTGACTTTCTATAATTATTCCCTAATGCCTGAAGAATTCTTCTTTGTCTCTTGGGGTCGTTTTTCTTAAAAAATAGTCATAAATCACCTCCTGCCTTCAATAACACTGTAGTCCAATGCTCCAATATTAATCCTTTGTTTTATAAAGGGTGAATTCACAGATATTTTGAGAATAGTAATTTTAGAGTAGGTTGATAAGACACAAAGTCTTCAAGAATAAATTTAATGAAAATTAAAAGACAAATGTAACCGTCTCTGTGTTTGTTTTCAAATAGGCAAACGTAGCTAGTTAAATTTATTTTTAATTGCCTCCTTTTGAAAGGACGAAAAGAGAATGAAAACAACAAAGGAAAAAATGGAAGACTAGAGGGCAGAGATGAAAAAAGAGCCTTAGAAAAATAGCTTATTTGGCAAATTAAACTTTTGGATTCATATGGAGCAAATTGTAGAACAGAAAATGCTGAAATCAAGATGATCAAGCAATTGTCATATACATCAAATAGTTGCATCATGGAGTATGAGACTAGAAAAATTAGATTCATTGAGTCTCAAGGACAGATTGCACAAACAGATGAATACTGTACTTCCTTTTAAATGAAAATAGAATAAAAATGCATATGACAAGACTTTGTTTGAATGCCACTGACTTCAATAAAGTTACTCAGGTTATTAATTTAGGCCCTGAAGAACTATTCATGTCATATCTGAAAAAGAGTTAAGTATCTCAAAAAATAACTCAGGTACTTTGAGACTGAAAGCTGGCTAAGGAGATACCAATTGCTGCTGAACATTTTGAAACAACAGAAACGAGAAAAAAATCAATAAAGCCTCAAAGAAAAAGTTAGAAAAGAAATGAGGAGGTTATAATTTGCTGCAATAACTCCGACATGAAGTTTTACACTTGTTCTGATCTTTTTTCCCAAGCTGCTCCAAAAAAGTATTTTCCACCCAGGCAGAAAACAGCAGTGTACAGCCTTTCTACAAATCGCTTTCTAAAAATTTCACTTTTTCTTTTCCTGTAGCTTTTCTAAGAGGCCTGCAGCTAGAAAGCTGCTCCTCTTATTTCAGTCCAACTGCTTACCAGCAGCCTGAGACATTGCCAGTCCTTTCAGTAGAGTTGTGGTCAACAGAGTCAGGCACCCTGAAGCTGTGGAAACAGGTTGCCCTGTTTCCTTCTGTTGGAAGTTTGGAGCAGTTTGTAGGTCTGATCATCACCTAAGAGGAGGGCTCTAGGAAGTGTTTGGTAAAGATCATGGTTTTGCAAGAAGAGACCTGTCTCCCTTCTGGACAGGAATTTGCATTTTAGCTCAATATTGTTCTTGACACCTGTATACAAAGAGGATGTTACAGGATGTTTTTGTAGAGATTTGTGATAGAATTTGCATTGTTTTACTTGCTTTTCTGAGTATGTGTTCAGTGGTTTTTAGGCATCAAGACCTGTGAGGAGAAGATGGCTGAGACAGAAAGGTAAGAGAGACATGAATCATTGTGCTGACTTGGGAGTCTACAGCTCATGCTTAAACAAACAGTGCAGTCAGGAGCAGAGAGACAGCTTTCAGCAGTGACTCAGATCTTCCCGGGGGCCAAGGGATGCTGCAGTTCACAGTGACTCAAAAAAATTGCTGCAATGCCTGCAAGCAGCAACTCACCTTTGAACACACAGTGAGGAGAACAGCTGTGTACAAGTCTTACTTGCTTTTTTCTGAGCCAGTTTTCTTTGAGAATTTCCAGGCTTCATTCAACAGAATTAGGCCTGATTTTTTTTTTTTTTTTTTTCCTCTTTAAGACCTTTTTTGGAGATATCACACAGAGAAATAGTTCTAGCTCCAGCTATTCCAAAACTGCTGGGATTTCAGGGTCCTTCTCCAAAAAGCTCAGATGTCTAACGAGAGAAAAGGCACTGTAGTTCGAATCTTGTGCGAAACTACTTATGCCTTCAGTGAAAGAGAGAGCAGGAACTTTTTGATTTTTCCCGTTCTACAGAAAGTGTGATTTGTAAGGCAAGAGCTGATAGTATTGTGTTATCCCAAGTTGTTTGGTATTCCAAGTTTCATATGCTGTACAGGTGTCATTCTACTTTAATATCACTTGCAGTTTTCAAGAACAAAATTAAATCCTCATTTTGTGCATGCAGTAGGCAATTTAAAGTTTTTTTTCTCAACATGTTTTTGTGTTCACAGGAATAGGGATAGTGGTGATATAGTAAGCAGGACTATTCCTTTTCCAGCAGAATTCTTTTTCTCTTTGGGCCTCTGTTGTCCTGTCAGCAGGAAAGCCAAGGAGAACTGAAATCTTAGTTTTATGCAAGACATTCCTATATTATTCCTATAGTATTTCATTTTTTTATGCTTAAACAATTTGTAAAGCTTGCTACCTTAAGATTTTTAAACTTATTCCATGCAGATTCAAATAATTTCATACCATTTCTGAAATGGGATGCTGATGAGTACAGTCATTTTGTCCTAGATTTTTATGATGTATTTCTTAAAGTGTAGTAATTACACGTTATAGGAACTTTGAGAATTTTTTTTTCATAGCAGTTGCATCCTGGACTCAAAGTTATATTCTTCCATGCTACAAAATAAAATTATAACACGTTTTGAAAAATTTGAATTACAATAGCCCATAGCGAATTCCAAACTAACTTTAATTTTAAACAATTTTTAAAAAGGATGTTTTCTGTGATGCAGACATCACTACAAGTTGATCTTGATAAAATTTCCTCTTCTAAACTTCTAAACTGTAAGCACTGAAGGACACCTGAAGCAGCCAGAAATATCTTTCTCAAGTCTGCTTCTTTTCCTTCTTCCTGTCTTGTGGCTTGGTAGAACTTTCTGTGGAAAACTTCTGCAATTTCTCAGGGAAACCCAGGATTTTTTTATGGTTCTGACAGTTTTCCCTGTTATTTTTATCTACTTGGGTTTCTGTCATTTTTTAATAGAGCTGAGCCATGTAGCTTTACTTATTATTCTAGTGATTTCTGCATTAATAGGTAAATAAAAATTTTGGTTTAAAATTTCCAGAAATATTCTAAATTGTATTTAATTTTTCCCCCTCCAAGAAAGCTAAACTTCTGTTTTCTGTGCATCCTATGTTGCCTGTGGTGGGATTACGGTTTTTTTAATGCTCAGTGGAAAGTCTCTTTTTATGAGAATGCAACTTGATGAACTCCTCTTCATGAAATAAATTGGGGACAAAATTCTCTAAGAATCACAGAATATGATTTGGATGGAAATAAACACTTCTGTGCAACCACATTTCCTTTTTTTCTTGAGTGAAAACAAGGAAGCTATTTTTGAAACTTGCCTATAAAAATCAAACAGTACAAAATAAGGACAGTGTTTCAGCTGCTGTTCACCAATGCCACTGATTAGTTCACTCCCAACAATTTTATATAGGCAGCCTAGTCTACTCATGTGATCCAAAACACCAGAATTCCTCTGCTGCATGTCTTCTGAGGAGTTCTGACTTATGTCACAGTCTGTGAAAGACTGTGAAAGTCTTCGCAGATATTTCTTTCACCTAATGTTTTTCTGTTTGTTTTATTAAATATTTTAGTGGGTTCAATCTCATCTACTGGTAAAAAAACATCTGCTTAGATTTACCAGCAGTTTATACTTAGATAGAAGAGAAGAGAGATGGCAAATATGCTCTCAATACAGAAATATAATGAGATGTCTGGACAGGGACAAAATATAATGTAACATCTGGACACAGATTCTTGTGCCCCGTCACTCCTCAACTGCATGAAGATGTATGGGTCATGATGTAGCCAATATTATCACTTTATTAGCCCAAAACAAACAGCAAAGTTTTATCTTCAAGTATTTAATGCACCCCCTTCTCTTTTGTTGGTAAAGAATACTCTGTGTCACATTTCTAGGTTTAAATATAGAAGTGAAATACTGATTCTTGCTGTCCTAGCTCTGCTGATAAATAGTCCACAGAAGTGTTATGCAGTTAATGTTTCTATACTAACAGCTTTTTATCCCCTGTAAAATGGTAAAGCACAATTAAATATAAAGAAGGAAACAGAAAACTTCCATACTTGGTAGTCTCTTTCTTCCTCCTCCCCCTGCCCAAACAAACCTGCAGACAGAAAATATGGGCAATCAGTTCAACATGAAACCTCCTCTGGTGCCACTATTTGCGCTTTCTCACAATAAGTGGCAAATGTGTTTAAAATTCTGCTATTCTCTTTTACAAGCTTCAGATTGCTTAGGCATAACAAAAAGTAAAAGAAATGAAATACTTGAAATGTAGAAAAGTTTTCTTTCTGCAGGTGCATAACATAAAATTTCCTTTGCAAATAGAAAACAAATTCAATGTGAACATGAAACTCCCTCATCTAGCAAGTTGCTAATTCTCAGCCTAGAAGTATTTGCTGATTGTTAGGTCCTTATTAAGTACTTAAATATGTTTCTCAGCCATATTCATAGATCCATGATGAGATTTTGAGAGAATATTTTTACCCCATGAGAAAGCATTTTCAGTATTTTAAAATTCATTAGTTATGCATAACAAATCTGGGTTCCAAAGGCTAAAAGCTGTCTCTTTCTACCACAATAACTATAACATATTTCTGCTATTTTATTCTTACAAAAATATTCCTATGTAATACTTTTAATCTTACTGACCTTTGATTCTTATGTTAAAATTAATTTTAGTAGCCTAATGTAAGTGTCATTGCAATGCAGACATTTACATGGCAATAGTGGTTCACATATTGCTATGTCCACTGATGATATCTGTGTCTGGTCTCTGAAAACTTTTTGGTGGTTGTTTTGTTTTTATTTGGTGGTTTGTTTTTTTGTTTTTTGTTTTTTGTTTTTTGGGTTTTTTTTGTTTTTGTTTTTTTTTTTTTTTTTTTTTTTTT
>VZUI01004073.1:0-49105 GCA_013401135.1 Cettia cetti
ACTCGGAGAGCGCGGCGGGCGGCGGCGGCGGGGACCACGCGGACAAGCTGAGCCTTCACAGCGAGACCGACAGCGGCTACGGCTCCTACACCCCCAGCCTGAAGTCCCCCAACGGCGTGCGGGTGCTGCCGCTGGTGCCCGCGCCCCCGGGGGCGGCGGCGGCTCCGCGGGGAGCCGGCCCCGCCAGCTCCTCCCTCACCTGCCCGCAGTGCCACCGGAGCGCTTCCCTGGACCAGCGCGGGCTCCGCGGCTTCCAGCGCAACCGGCTGCTGGAGGCCATCGTGCAGCGCTACCAGCAGGGCCGCGCCGCCGCCGCCGCCAAGTGCCAGCTGTGCGACCGCAGCCCGCCCGAGCCGGCCGCCGTGCTGTGCGAGCAGTGCGAGGTGCTGTACTGCGCCGCATGCCAGCTCCGCTGCCACCCGGCCCGCGGGCCCTTCGCCAAGCACCGCCTGGCCCCGCCGCCCGCACACCCGGGCGCCCCCGGCGGCGGTGGGGACGGCGGCGGCGGGAAGGGGGCGGGCGGCGGCCGCAAGCTGCCGACGTGCGCCGAGCACGACCTGGAGAACTATAGCATGTACTGCGTGAGCTGCCGCAGCCCCGTCTGCTACCAGTGCTTGGAGGAGGGCAAGCACAGCAAACACGACGTGAAGGCCCTGGGAGCCATGTGGAAGCAGCACAAGGTGAGTCCCGACAGCCGCCTGGGAGCTGGAGTGATGCCCGGAGCTGGGGTGATGCTCAGCACTGGGGTTTGTTCATCCCAGTGCCCCAAAGGCGGTTTGCAGTCTGTGGGACATGAGGTTCTTCATGTCCGTCATCCTCTCAGACTTTTCTCCCTTTGGAATGGTGCTCTTAGGTTTTTGGCCCTTCCTGACTTCCCACTGAGCCCTCAGCCTCCTCTCAGGTTTGAAAACCCAGACTCCTTCTCATGGAGTCCATCTCACGAACTTGTTTGCCTTCCACAGGGTCCCTGGCCATCCTGTCCTCAGCCTTCCCAAGCTCTTGCAGTTTTAGCAGCTACCTCTGAGGAGACAGGGTGGAACGACAGGGTCGTTCCTTCTTTTCACCGCCTCCCTTTCATCCAGGACTCAGTGCAAGCTGCCACAACCATATGTCAATGAGGGAGAGAGGCCCACAGCCACCCAAATGTTTTGGACAAGAAAGCATGGTGCAGATGATCATGGACACCTGGAGTTCTCCTGGGCCCTAAAGAGGTCTCCTCCCACTCAATTCCTAAAGAAGCCAGGAGTAATGGGGGAGTTTCATGACGCAAAGATAAATAAGGAGTTGTAGAATGGGAGTAGGGACAAGTAAAGCTTTTTCTGATTCACATACTGTCACTGTCTGATTCATGCTTCTCTGCAAGTGATGCTCTCTACCCTCCCTGGATTCCTTTATTGGAGAGGTCAGAGCCATTTGCTTGGTTTTAGTGAAGTCTGGTAGAACTGGTGGCTCACTTGGAAATGCTTTCCTTGCTAAAAGTAAGGCTTTGCAACCATGTGACTAAAGAGTAAGATGTGCCCTTAGAAGTTGAAAATGTGTATGAAGTTAGTTCTTGCTGAGAATTATGGACCCTGGAAAAATGATTAGTTAATACATATGAATGTACAGAGGGGACTTAAATACCTGAAAGCTGGGGACAATCCTTTGGAGCTTCCTGCTGTACTGGGGATAAAAGACTTCTCCCACAGCTATGCAAAGAGCACTTGACCAGCTCTGCTGGCTGCAGAATTCCCTTCTTTTTATTCTCTGCTTGCAGTTAGCAGTAAAGAAAGTACAGAGTGATCCTTTCAGACACTGCAAGAAAGGTCAAAATCAACACTGGTGTCATCACCCCTCTGTGCAACACCCTTGAGCATAAGATAGGCTGAGGTATTTGACAAGGCAAAAAATTGACTTTCTATTTTAGGAAGATCCCCCTTGGGGTGATCTGCATTGTTTATCCATCCCAGAAGAAAGACAAACTTCTTCTGGAGGTGTTTCAGTTTGAATGTTCTGCCAGCAGCTCAGCCATCATTACTCCCTAACACGATGAGTGTTTGTGAAGAGAAATTCTCTTGGCCCAGAAGCAGCAGATTAAACACTTGCAGCTGCTGCTCATACCCCAGTGTCAGAATCCACTTCTGAGCAGAATTGTTTTGATGAGCAGGGTCTGAGTTCACAGTTCAAACGTGGCTGATATTTTGGAGAGCATAAGAGATGAGCTTGTGACGTATTATGGTCTACGTTGATTTAAAACTGTTTGATGCTTTTTGGAACATTACAGTCCAGTGTAATTAAAGTTTAGAATTAGTCATTTTCTCTATTTCCTACTGTCAAATATTGAACAGAATCCTTTTGGCTTGTATTTTTACTGTATTTCTTTCTTTGACTGAGGTATCACAGAACATGATTTTTCTCTTGATTTTCATATTCATTCAATGTCAAAATTCTAGCAAAAAGAAACCGTCAAAATTAAGTAATTTGGGGACTCTGAAATTATGGTCTTGTGAATATTATATTTTCCAGAAAAATGTGCTTGGCACAAAAAAAAAAAATAAAATGGAACTCTATATCCAGGCAGCCTAAATCATCACCTCACACTCATTCAGATAAATTGTTTTGGAATTTGGTACTTCTGGTTAGAAATAGTTTTCTGATACAGCAATTTCTGCAAGTTTATTACCTGCGGTTACTTTGGCCAAACCATAAATTACATACATTATGTATGCCAAATGTAATTTAAGGTTTGTGTGCTTTCTCCAGATGCTACAGGCATAGCCAGTAGGAGCAGCTGTAAGGTTTGTTCTTAGACCAAGAAGCCTTCCTTAGCCCTTTGTTTGGCTTCTCCTTTGTCTGGCCTTATACAGTGACTTAGGGGCAAATTACAGAGTGTATAACCTTTGCAGACCAAAGAAATGTGCACTTACCCTTAGCTGTACTGCTGATAACAAAGCTATACTGGACTGGCTGGCCCCTGTTAGTGGTGCAGGTTCCCCCTTGCACTGCTATGTTAACTTCTACAGAGAAAGTAAAATTGGTGTAAAATAACAACAAAGCTCCAATGGCACAAGTCTGTGAAAATCCCCTGGTTTAGCTGGACATCATTATATTCACTTGCCTAAAAAGTGCATCTAGGGCAGCAGTTCAAAGTTATTAAGAAAAGCTCTTAGTCTTCTGTTGAAGTTTAATCCTTTCATGTCTTCCTAGCCAGTACAGTGGTACTGTAATCACATTTAGGTAGGACTTCAGACCTATGAATATGAGGAGTGATGTGGGACACATTTCAGCTCTGCTCATTCTAAAGGGTTAACTGTATGTATGTACCAAAATGGTGAAAACACCCACAGCTGGATAGGTCTGTATAGGGCAGGCAGGCAAGGAGTTGCAGGCTAGTATAGGAGTCCACATGCCTGCTTTTGTTTCCTGACCTAAAGACTTGTGTTCCCAAAAACATGTGAGCTTTATTCAACACAGGACAAGCTTATCTAATCAATAGTCAATCTACTGGTAAAGAGAGATGGAGGGAAGGCAAGCTAAATGACCATGAACTGTTTGGTTGAAAAAGGACATGGCCATTATGTGGTTCATTTTCTGAAATCAGAAGTCTTCCCTGCCCATCTGAGTTTAACGACTTACCCTTGTGATCTCTGTGTTCCTGTAACTGATGGAAAAAGAAACTTGGTATCCATTTCCAGCCCTCACATTACTGGTTGCAAGACCAGGTATTAAAGTAAAGATAACACCATGGTGTTCCTTTGGTGTTCCACCAAATGGTGGAACACCGTTTGCCAGGAGTTATTAGTTGTCCCAGTCAATGGAGCTTGTTACATCTCAATTCAACTTATAATAAATATTTCTGCAGTATGAAAGATTGCTCTGGGTGTGCAGGGCATTTTTTATAGCTTGGTTGGTTTACTGAGGGCTTAGTCATGTAGCTCCACTTGATTTTAATGTGAACTGCATGACTAAATTCCTCTGATTTGCAAGGTATCCTTTACAAATGCTTGGAAAAACAAAGCTATTATCTCTAAGTGGGTTTCACAAATGGAAATCTGGTCTTCTACTCGGCTTCATGCTGCAGTTGAGTTAATGCAACCACAGGTTTTAATGAACAGATCAATTTGCTTATGAGCCCTTTAGACAGTGACATCGCTGAGTTTCTGTTGCAGCTCTCTGTGATGGCAGTGTGCCAGGAGCCAGGAATGACTGTGCTGGTTGCCACTGGTATATATGCTGCTTACAGTTTGTCTGTGGTGGCTTTCTACAGCTGCTGTGATGCCCACATACTGTTTTTGTCTCTTCTGATCTGCTGAAATGCACTTTGAGATGACTTGAGAGCTGGGGCAGATGTTGGGAAAGTGGAAGTTATACTTTTGTTGGGACCAGCCATCTGTTTTGATTTCAAAGAGAGGAACCCTTGCCTCCCTGGGTCAATTTGGTCAGGACAGTCAATGACAGAGAATATAATGCTTCTGCCACCAATTTTTTTTCCTGCTCATACCCCAACTGCTTTGTCATGGGCTGCTTTCACCTTGTTCTGTGTCATCTTGAGAAATCAAAGTCTCAGATGTGCCCTGTGAGTGGAGCAGAAAGTGATCAAAAAAAGTGGGCTTCAAACTTTGGAAAATGTGATCGGCCTGTGCAGGGCTGACCTGAAGTCCTGACTGTCTGATCTGGCAGAAAACAGAGACTCTTTTCATGGACCTGGAGTTTGCTTCTGTGGCCTTCCATAGCATTAATATCAAACATCATCATTTCAGGTTTTTGTGCATTTTCAAGGGTTTGTGTAGGAAAAGAGCTGAGGCTCAAATATTGAGAAACAGGCACAGTAATGTGTCTTCCCTTTACATTTGTTACAAATGAATTTTGTAAAGCATATTCTCGTTTAGAATTTAGCACTAATGTGTCACTTTCAAGGGTCGCTTTCCAGCCTCTTGTTCCCCAGTCTTACATTCCCGGTTGCTCCATCCCAGGTGCAGAACCTCGCAGTGACATCGGCCAGTTCTTTGAGTACACTTAGTGAATCCTACTGGGACTCACAGATCCGCAGGGATCTGTCTGGAGTAGCAAATCCTGCACAGATTTGGGGTTGACTGGGAGTTGATCATTCTCACAGTCATGGTCCTCCAGCTCAGGGCACTGGGACCCCAAGAATGCATCACTGGGTCTGCCAGGGGCAAAATCCTGTCCTTGAAGTTCATGGACGAGCCTCTGGTTCAGCTTAGAGATCTCTGGTGTTAGCTGAGGAAAGGGAGGGTTAGGGCTAGAGTGTGGACTTTGAAAAGACATATTCTATGTCCCTTACTGGTCAAAAGTTAGAGGAAGGGTTTTTTCCAACTTTTGCAGAAACATTCACCCATTTGTTGAGTTGGAGCATGGGAAGCTCGAGCCCCAAAGGGACATTACTATGAAGTCTGAGAAGGTGGATTTGTCTTTAAAGTCCTAGTGTATCTCAGGTTTGGTAGAATCTACCACATTTATAAAGATTTCAGACTTGGATGTAAAAAAAGTGTCATTTTGGAAAGCACTTGGGGATTTTTCAGCATGACAGATGCTACTGTGTAAGTGTAAGACTACTACCTCCTTATACATGTGGGTAGCTGTCTTATAAAAAGGTGTTTTGACTTTCCAAGTTGCTGCAATAAAGTGGAATGTGCAGACACAATACTTGACTGCCCCCACATGCATATTTCACCCTCATTAAATCTGATTACAGTAAAAATCTTAACTATTCTTTTCTAGCACAAACACTTGGTGGAATTAGGAATACATGCATGCCTCTTAGCACATTATTAATCATCAGATCCAAGGATTACTAAGAAAAACATTTGCATTATATCACTAAATTCCTCTTTTTTCTACTTTTTTCTCTCTTGCAGGCACAGCTGTCTCAGGCTTTAAATGGTGTTTCAGATAAAGCAAAGGAAGCTAAAGAATTTTTGGTTCAGCTGAAAAATTTATTGCAGCAGATTCAGGTAACTGTAGAATATTATTTGTTTTGATAATACAGTAATCAATAGAACTGAGTGAATAATTTATTTGATGACTTTGTTTCCTGTGGTATTCTCATCTTTCCTGGAATCATCTGACCTTTCTTGAATGGATTTGCTAGGTAAAATTATTCATCAAATAATGCCTGCAAGCCCCTTTTAGCTTCTAGATTGTTTGCTGTTTGTTGCAAAAAGCTGATACTCAATACTGGACATCTGAGCTGTGTTGATTAGTGTTTGATTGAATCCATTAGTCATGCTTCTAGGCTCCTCCCTGACTGCAATTGCTTGAATTGGGCATTTAGGATAAATTCTAATTTTAACACATTTGAAAAGTACCGGTAGCTTTTCGTCTTATATTTTCTAAAAACACACTAATTACTACAAAAATCTAGTCAACCTGCCTATTAGAGTGCTTGTAGGAATGTCCTACACATATTTAAAAATGCAGGAATATTCTACTAAAAAAAAAGAAATAACTGCTGCTAAATCAATGTGTCGTTTATTGGAGCGTAAGTTATTTTCATGCCTGTAATTGTCCAGATCTAATAGTCAGAAAAAGAGCTCATAGTGAGTGCAGTAATTGAGGGCACAAACCCAAAATGAAATAAGCCTTAATTTCCATCGAATTTAGACTCATCAGTGCTGGAGGTCAGATGATCCTCAAGGTCCTTCTCACCCTGCAGAGTGTACCTGGAAATGTGCCACTCTAGTTTGAGCAGCACAGTGTCCAGAAGGGGACACTTGTTTTCTGCTGCAGCAATGCTCTACAGCGATGGGATATGCATCATCTGCTCTTCAGTAGTCCACTCTGCTGCTTGCTCATCTTTCATCAACAAGTCCCGTGCCTGTTAGCAACAGAAAACCAGAGCAGAAGTTCCAAAAATTTCTAATTTATTCATTAAAGTATGCCACTGAAAACCCTAGAGGGTGAATTCATAGCACAAGAGATGCCCAAGCTCTTGGGTTGCCTCAGGGCAGCCTAACTACCCACCCTCACAGTCTGCCATGGCCATGTGGGGAAGAGAACACAGCAAAATGTGAAACTGGTAAAATTAAAGGACATTCAACTGAAAGAAACCAGTGCAAAGCCACTGTCTGGCAGCTGTAATGTGCCGTATTTTGGCTATAGCGTGAGGTTTTTCTCAGCTGACTTACCCATTTAACAGCTATGTAACTCTAGTCTATTCTTTTAGACTTTTTTCACTGTCCAAGGAAAAAAGACAGGCACCTCTAGAGAGCCCTTCTTCCTATAGGTACGAACAGCTATTTTAGGATGGGATAAGTCATTCAAAACAGTAGTCTAACACCAATCTTTCTTGAGTCATCTAGCTTCATTACAAATCTATTTTTCCCTTCTGAAACCTAGAAGTGGCCTATTATGACTATTTATGACTATGCTGTAAAATCCTTTAATGTGTTTCAATAAAATCATTGCCAAATTGCTCTGCATAAGGGAGCTTCTGCAGTTGGATCAAAAGACCAAGCCAATTATTTGATGCAGCTTGTTGCTTAAAATGCTAGAGGAGAGCTCAGAAGAGGAAATTATATCCAGCAGTACCATCTAACATTTTGCCAAGTCTGGGCACAAAGCTGAATCTGACCCTCATGTGTTGAGCCAGTCTTCATACTGAGCCTGAGTGAAACATCAAATTTCAGCAAATCAAAACAGCAGGACTAATCAGCTGTATATTGCATTCCCAAGTCAAAGAAGGTTGGGGCATGGCTCTAAGATGATCACCCACACACTTTAACCCTTAAGAAGCTCCCTGGAATGGTTTTCTTCCATGACAAATTGCACTCTTCTCATGCAATGTTCGAGCAGCCTTTGATGATAGCACATACCAGGGAATGCTCTTGGTAGTCAGGTTTGGTACAGCCACTCTCCAAGGGGAAAGGGTTTAGATGTGTCAGAAGCCAATCTGTGCCTTTTGACATTTGGACAAAAAGCAGTTCTTGTACTGTTATTTTGTGGGGGAACCGATGTAGCCTTTGTGCATAGCCAGGTTTATAGCCAGACACACATATCTCAGAGCGGGTTATTTACAGTAGAAATCTTATGATGGCTGCCACATTCACATATGGACATTTACCCCTCAGCAAAAATGTATTTTAGTAATACTTTCACACAAAGGAGTAAGCAATATGTTAGTTTTATTATCCTGTCTCAATGCACTGCAGACCAGACAGCCATCCACACTCTTTATCTCCTCTCTGAGTTTGCCAGAGCTACCAGGAACCATGCTTTTATCTTACCTGGGGCAGTTTGCAAATTCATAATCTACTTTTCCCTGCTTTACAGATCTGTTGTTTCTCCCTCTTTTTTCCTGCCTTTCTCTTCTCTGAGGTCACTTTTATATCTCTTGGTCTTTTCTTTTCAGATACTGCCTGTTCCTCATTGCTCCTGTTGCTTCCTTGCTTCTCCTTGTTGCTGTCATGATCTGATTTTCCCATTTTCCCATCTGCTGTAACAATTTCCTACTTTCTCACTTGAAGGAGGCATACCGCCAAACACCCCGTTTGATGTGTGAGCAGAAAATGAGGAGAGAGATGATGCACTGCAGCCACCGACTGATTCGGGCTCTGTGCACAATCCAGCACTTCACGAGTAACGGGATGGGAATGGGCTGAAGGGGGAGCTGGGTGTCATACAAGCCGAGGGGAGAGAGAGAGAGGCAAACAGGAAGAGTCTAAGACAAACCTGTGAGCAGGAACTGAGCCGTCTGGTGTCTGCCCAGCACCAGATAAACCCCCGCCCACACCTCGCTGGCAGGACTGCAGTGGGGGCTTCTCTGGGAACAATGACCCTGCATCCCTCAGCTGGAGAATGGGATGCACGGGTCACAGTGAGGGAAGAGAGTACAGTGCTGAAAATTTTGAACTCAAAATAAAAGAAGACAAAGCAAATGAGTAGAGAATAAGAGAAAAGCAAAAGAGCAAAGAGATAGTAAGCAATGAGTTAGGGAATTATAATGGCTTAGCAAAGAGGTTCTTCTCATTCAGTACACGTTTAAAATCTTCTCACATTTAATGATGGTTTGTGGCTTTTTTTATTATTATGTAATTCGGGTATTTGGAAGGAAAGCTGATAACACACCTAAACATCTCCTTGGAAGAGAAACTTGAAAGTTTTCTCCTTCTAGTCTCATGAGTAGAGGAGGTGAGGGAGAGTCTTCCTTTGAATGGGTACTACAGCAGCAGTTCCAGGGATTTATGTAATGCTAAATTGTTCCCAGACCTTACTAAAGGCTCAGTGTTGTATACCTCATGCAGGTTTCTGCCTAGCAAAGAATTTTACCATAACGTGAATAGAAACTTGCCTCTTTTTTTTAAAGCTAATCAAGAACATAGCTCCACTGCCAAGTGCTAGCTATTTTAAAAAAAGTACTAGAAGCAATAAACAGACCTTAGGGCTTTGTACCTCATTAATTTCCTTGTAATAAGCCAGTAGACCAGATTCTGGTCCATAATTCTGTTCTAATTGCTGTGGTACAGAGCCAGTGATTTCAAAGTTGCTACAGCGGGATAATTAAAACAGATTGGAGCAGAATCCTCTCATGTATGTATGCACTGTGTATGTTACATTCAGCATTTCCATTATGGTGTACTACATCTGTTGTCTGGAAAGTGCCAGTAAATCAAGGTTTTGAATAAGACCATTTGTGGTGTGGCATCTTACTGTTTCATTTTATAGCATGCAGCTATTACTGGTACAGCTGTAATAAAATCAGAAAGGCAACAAAAATGCTAAGGATCTTGAAAGGAAATATTTTCTGAACAGAAAAGCAGGTATAAGCAATAACTTAGGCTGCAAACTCTGCTTTCTTTGATGGGTATGACTCTCTCCTTGTTGCAGGAGAATGGGTTGGATTACGAAGCCTGTCTTGTGGCTCAGTGTGATGCCTTGGTTGACGCGTTAACACGGCAAAAGGCAAAACTGCTCACAAAGGTCACCAAGGAACGTGAGCACAAGCTGAAGGTGAGTGCTCCTCTCATCAGCTCTGCACAGCTGCTGATAGATACCTGGTGTTCTCTCAAGTTCCCCAACTCTTTACACCATGAAATTTCCTAGTAACCAAATTCTGAAGACCCTTAGCAGGTTCCAGTTCAGCAGTTTAATGGAACTGTGCCTGTGCAGTATGATAGATATACTTCAGCAGTTTGTTGAATCAGGCCATCAATCTTTATTTATCTGATGGTTTGGGGCTATCTTTTGAGAGTTGCTTATCAGTAAAACCTGTGTGTGGTTTGGATTTTGGGACCTTCTGCCCAAGTAAACAGTTGTGATTTTGATACCTCCTCGAATCTTTAAATTCAGGTAAGCCACCTCCAGAAATACATGAGATACTCAAAGTATATTAAAGAAATGCAGTAAAAGGAGATGGTAAGAAGAAATCTAAAATGGTTGAATGAAGTGGCAGTCAAGAAATATTTAAATAGATGCATTTCTTAAAATGTGATTTTGAGGTACTACAGTGCTGTTCACATTAAAAGTATCTAAGACAGAAGGAAAAGCTGAAGTGGATTATCTAACATATCAGTAAACAAAATCCACCTGAGATCAGCATTCAGCTTGCTTAGCAAGAACCAGCCCTTCGGACATACTGCTGACAGCACAGCAAACCCTGCAGTTTGTTGCTGTCACAAATTGTCCTACAGAACACAGCGCTATTAGACCTAGTCCACAGCCATGTGGCAGCAGAATCAGGGGCAAAATCTGGAAAAATGGGGTGCAGCTATTTTATTTCTTAATTCCAGCAATGTGTTCTTAAGCAGAGCAGGTTCAATGATAAATCGTGAAGAGAATGTTAGGGTCTGCTCTGTGAGAAACCACTCCTGCAGTTTGCCTCTAAAGTGAAGGACTTTTTAAAAGCTCAGATGTTAGTGAAAGTGTGAGTGGAAATGTGAACGCTGCAAATGCAGAGACATGTTCTGTGCCCTCTCTGCCCCAAGCAAGCCTAATCTTTGAGCAATTAATCTGCTCTGAAAATTGAGATTCCCTGTGCACAACGTTTTGCCAAGCTAATTATCGGTATTTACAATACAGAGCAAGTGAGTGAGGCTGATGGAGATACGGCAATGGCCATATGGCAGCTAAATTAAGCATAGATTTAGCACACTCTCCCATTCCTTGTCTCCTCTGAAATCGCTTCATACAATTCACTGCAAGCTGAGGCAGTCATAGAAATGTACTGATGCTTTTTTTCCAGGTTGTTTGGGACCAGATAAATCACTGCACACTGAAGCTACGCCAGTCAACAGGGCTTATGGAATACTGCCTTGAAGTTATCAAAGAAAATGATCCCTCTGGGTTTTTACAGGTATTTTTCTTCCTAATGTTCTGGGGGGTGGGAACAAGAAAATACATTAAAGCTAAGTCTAAAAATTTGTGGCTTTGTTAATTAGCCCCTTCCACCTCCAAAGCAGGTTCACCTTAACTCCTGTAAGTACTGTCTAAAAACTCAGAGAGCCTGGTGATTGTATGAGTGTCCCACTAAAGAGATGGCTTTAACAGCTGCATCCTGACTGAGGTGGAGGTCACACCACTCCCCTAACTCCTGATGTCCTTCCTCTTGCCAGCCCCTCCTTCTGGGCTGAGAGAAAGATGCTATGCAGTTAATGATAGATTTTTGCAGAATATTGTTTTATTCTTGCCTGAGAAACGCAACACAGGGCCCCACAGAGCTCTCTGATTAATTAGGAGAGGTCAGTGACTCAGCAGAATAGTACTTCTCCCCCTTGTGCTTCTCCCCTTTGCTTTGCCATGTAAAAGAGTCCTTTCGACACCTCCCCTGTAAGGAAATCTAGTCTGAAGGGGCTTGCATGTAGCTTTGCTTCAATGAGATTGTTGTATCAAGACCTATGGCAGCTCCAGGTACATTTTCTTTGCAAAATATGGCCTATCCAATAATTGCCCTAATTTGTAGGATATTGTTTCTTGGATGCAAACAGGGGAAGTGTCTATTGATGAGGCAAAACATAACTGTTATTTTTCCATAAATTATTTTGCTTAATTTATTCTAATATATTTATTAATTATTTTATTTTGCCCTATTAGTTTTTTTTCCTTATTCATTGCCTAAAATGAATCAAACAAAATTACCTGCGCACATGAATGCATGAGTGTCAGGGATCTGTCAGAGCATCCCTAAAAAACAGGATGAGAATTAGCCAACCTAAACCTATTAGCACTCCAGACTGATTGTTACTGGCATGTCTGGTCTCAAGCAAGAGAGAGGAATGTGGGGTGTAGATTAATCCCAAGATTACACAGATTTTAGCACGTTGTTGGTTGGACACTACAGGACAAACCTTTAGGTCTTACCTACATGCTATCTAGATATATGCTTTACTTTCTTTACAGCTTACTTTCCCTGTGACTTTTGTGGCTTCAGTTTTTGTAGCACCCCTTTATAAAAAAAAAAAAAAACCAAAAACAAACAAACAAAAAACCAAAGCCATTTTTGTTTTTACTTTTTCCTGGTTTATCTAATGATGCTTTCAAGACAGTCAGCAGACACAGAGGCACTGCATTACTTTGAGCAACTACTCCTGCAGCCAGGATATTGAGATATGACCAAGGGATCCAGCATCCCAGCAAGTGACTCTGAGGTTGCAGGAGGCTGTGGGACAGTCCTCCATCTTCTGTGCAGACTGATGAGGAGCTGTTGATGCAGGGGCTCAGACTTTTACTGTCCTCAGTGAAAGTATGAGGAAAAGTATCTGAATTTCTGCAACAAAGGAAAACTCTCTCTGTTATACCCAGAAAAAAAATTCTACTCCCTGTGACTTACAGGAAGTTCACTGTCAGGGACTCCAGATATCCAAATGGCAGCTTTACTGAACTCAAGGACACTTGAGTTCATTGATTTCCACAGAGCCAGGATTTAACCTCCAGAAGCATCTGTTGTGATAAGTTTAGTTTGACTTTTGGTCTGGTTGTCTGTGGGCTGAGCTAGAGCAAAGCTTTAAAAATTAAATTCAGTTTTGATGTAATAGTAGAAAATCCATCATATATGTGAAAATCTATCTGACAATTTATCACCTTCACTGTGAGTAATATACACCTTCCTTACCATTTGATTTTTTTTAATCCTTTATCTTTCATCCACTGAATCATCTCTTCTGAATGGAGAGTCTCAAACATTTAAGCCTCTCTTTGTGCAACTTCTTTTTAAACAGGAGAGCAAAAGTAGACCATGCAGATCAGAGAACAGAGTACAGAATTATATGTGGCATTCAAAAGCATGACACACAACATAATCTTAACAGGCTTTATAAACACAGTTTTCACTTTCCTAGCCTAGATGAGATTTATTTTGAAAAGACAAGATGAAAGGATGCAACATAAATGGACCTCACCCCAAAACGATCAGATCCCATCTTGTCTGTTTTGCACTCTTAATCCAGTTTCCTTTGTGCTGTGTCTCACAGGCATTCTGTCATTTTTAATGTGTGCATCTGCCATTTCATTATAAACCTGATACTGTCTTTCAGATTTCGGATGCTTTAATCAAGCGTGTTCAGGTATCTCAGGAACAGTGGGTCAAAGGAGCTTTGGAGCCAAAAGTATCTGCTGAGTTTGACTTGACTCTGGATAGTGAACCTTTACTGCAGTCAATTCACCAGCTGGATTTTATTCAGATGAAATGTAGGGGTGAGCTTTTATGATTTTCCTTTTTCTGTTTTTCATGCATGTGTTGAAACAGTGCTGGGAGGTGTGAGGATACCGAAGGAGGAAAGAGGAATGACTTGAATTTGCTAGATAGTTTTAAAAGGTTTTCAGGCAAATTTGGGTTACTGGGTGTTTCCTGGAAAGGTGTGCTCCCCTCACATGTATAATCCTTAAATACATCTGGTATTTCTATCTGAGCTGAACAAGCTCAGATAGAAATACCAGATGAACTTAAAAGATTGTAAATTCTTCAGAGTAGGACTTTGAAGGTTGATAAGACATGAGCTGCATGACACTTCATGCCATTTTGTAGAATTCCTGGTTTTGACATGGTTGATTCAAGACATCAATTACCCCTATCTTGTCAGAAACAGCTGAAGTAGAAAATAAGTATTACAAACACACACACACTGGAATAGGGAAAAAAACCCCCAGCCTTTGACCTTTGACTCGTATCTGGACTGTGCTGGAAGAAGTGTCCATCTTAATAAAAAAATCACAAGGAAGAGATTCACAAGAGGGAAGTACCTCCATGGCTGTACCACACAAGGGGAAAGTAGCTCCGTGGCTATACCATTCCATGGTTCCAGGTATCTGGATAGTTCTGATGGACAAGCTAGAGGGAACTGAGGTTGAAAAGTCTATCTAAAGGAAGCTGACGAATAGGACATGCCACTGACATTAAAAAAAAAAAAAAAAAACAACAAAAAAAAAAACAAAAAAAAAAACCAAAAAAAAACACAAAAAAACCCCCAAGGAAAATTAACATCATGAGCTTGCAATGGAGTTAGTTTATATGGAGCAGGATGAAAACTGCATCAGAATTAGGTAGATCCCGTAGAAAAGTTGGGTTTGAAAGCCATTGTGGTCCCTGGGAATGATGTCATTAGCTTCTCTCAGTGGTGATTCAAGCCTTAATTATTCGTGTGGGTGACAGGATAGAGGCTGCCAGATGTCAGTGAATGAGTTAAGGATATTTGTGTAGTGATGTCAGATGTGCTTTTTTTGTTTTGTTTTGTTTTGAGCAAGCATAAAGATTTTTGTTCAGCTTATGTGTTCTCTATGGGCCTAATGAAGTAATTAGGGTGGGTAATTTGGCAGATATGGGGAGAAACAATGTACAAATAGTTAAAGGCCAGAGTCTGATCACCAAGAATGCTTTGGGTCTTGGCATAAACAGGCTGTGTTAAAGTTATCCAATAAACATCTGTGAACTGCTCCTTTGAAATGTTGTCAGACAGGCAAGTGGAGTCAAGAGAGAAGGAATATCACTGATAAAACTCCTCTGAATGCTGTCTGCATTTGTCTTTTTAAAAACACTTTATATTTAATGTTAGCCATATTTATTGTCAAATATGTTTAATATTAATCTCCCACCACTGTCCTTTACAAACATATGAAAAATTTAGTTAAACTAGTCACATAGATTGCTAATTAACCACAGGTTACCTGAGGTGAGAGCAACTTAGGTATTTGGCTCGTGGGCATTCACCTGGCTTTCAGCTTGAAGACTTACAAAACTTTGAGACAGATTCACTTGTGCTTTATGAAAGATAGTGTTATCTGCTACACTCTCATTTATCATAAGATGGCAGGGAAGCTCTGGTACTGAGTCAGACACAATCTGAGGAGCAGAGAAGAAGATAGGACTTTTGCAGCCCAGTCCTGTGCAGAGCTTCCAAACACCCTTGGGCTTTGCTCCCTGGAGGCGGGATTAACCCTCGGGAAGGGTTTTTGCTTGAACTGTCTTGGTCTTGTCCAGGGATTATCTGTTGCATGTCCCATCAGGTGGGTCAGCACAACCAGTGTGAGCACACACACACCACTCAAAGAACAGTGGAAAGGGTGTTAACCTGGCCACCATTCCTTAAGGTGCGTGAGGGATTGCATTATTCCCCTTCACACCTCTGTGTGCCCAAGCAGGACAAGCCAGGACTGACCAGTTCCAAGACAGCATTCATAGGTACTGGGGATTGTTTAGTATATAAATGTGTATTTATGACAGTGAGTTTATTTCAATTTGAACTTCTCAGTCTGACACTTTGGCCCTTTTTTCTGAAATTTTACTTCTATGACCTCAACAAACTCTGCATTATTTTAGAATCATAAAATTATCTGGGTTGGAAGGGAACCTTAAAGATCATCTATTCCCAACCCCTTGTTACACCTTTCACTAGACCAGGTTGCTCAGAGCCCCATCCAGCCAGGCCTTCAGTACTTCCAGGAACGGAGCATCCACGGCTTCCCTGGGCACCCTGTTCCAGTGCCTCACCACCTTTACAGCAAAGACTTTCCTCCTAATATCTAACCTAAACCTTCTCTCTTTCAATTTTAAGCCATCCTTCCTTGACCTATCACTACATGCCCTTGTAAAATCTCCCTCTATGGCTCTCGAGTAGGCCCCTTTAGATACTGGAAGGCCACAAATATGGTCTTTCTGGAGTCTTTTCTTCTCCAGGCTGAGCAACCCCAGCTCCCTCAACCTGTCTTCATCAGAGATGTGCTCTAGTCCTCTGATCACTTTTGTGTCCCTCTTCTGGACTTACTTCAACAGTTCCATGTCCTTCCTATGTTGGGGGAGCAGGAGAAGGACACAGCACATTGAGCCATTGACCATAACACTTTCAGTGCAGCCATCCAGCCAATTTCTTATCAACTGAGAAGTCCATCCATTAAAATTCTTGTCTCTCCATTTTAGAGAGAGGGATGCCATGGGGGACAGTATCAAATGCTTTGCACAAGTCACAGTAGGTGACACCAGATCCTCTTCTCTCATCCACCACTGCTGTTATTCTGTCATAGAAGGCCACCAAATTTACCAGGCATGATTTACCCTTCTTCAGATGCACTATTTGCATTTTCTCATGCAGAGTGGTCTTGTGTCTAGAAATAGAGGTATCATAGAGTAATCAACTCAGCATTTCAGGAGCAAGCACCCAAATGAATTGGGAACATCACTTTGCTGACTGTGAGGAGAAGCTGCAGTGGCATAGTGATGTTTTGCTATTTATCATCATAAGCTCTGGAACAGATTGCCCAGAGAGGTTGTGGCATCTCCCTCACTGGAGATGTTCAAGAACCATAGGGACACAATCCTGTGCCAGGTGCTCTGGGATGGCCCTGCTTGAGCAAGGAGGTTGGACCAGATGACCCGCTGTGGTCCCTTCCAAACTGACCTGTTCTGTGATTCTGTGACTTGCATATTTCTGAGCATCCAGTTTCACAAAGAAAAACTGTGTATGTCTCTTCACATCTGCTCCTCTTTCTTCAATCCTACCTATGCCAGCACACCAACAAGTCATCAGTCCTTGCCAAATGTTGGTGTTGAGGTGGGTGTTATTAACTCATTTTACTGGTTGATCTGAGAAGAGCAGTTTAAAACATTAAAGCATTAGCATTAAAGCACTAGCATTAAAGATGTCAATGATCTGTAAGGGAAGTTTTGGGGAGCACTAGGAGAACAGGGTGAACATGGCTTTTCCAACTGTAAGTTGTTTTTCTTTCCAAAAGCTTTGCAATGTAATATCTGTATTACTGTTATCAGTGCTTAATCCATGACTGAATTTCTATTTTTTTTTCAAACTCTGGCCTCGTTCAACCTCATTGAACTTTCATGGGTCATTTAGAGTTAAAGCATGCTTGTAAGTAAACATTGATTCACTGTGTTAGACAAAGAAGAATGAAAATGATAACAAATCACATTACATTTGCTCCGATGACATGTTCATCTACATTACTGATGCACTCTCTATAAGCACAGATCTAAAGCTCATCTCAAAAAATAAAGGTCAGTGGGCTCTTTTTCTTTTTTACAGAAAGAAGAAGCAATCCAAGAACAAATTAATTGTGCAGAGATGTAGTAGGTGCAGAAGTAATGCTAGGCAGTTGTGTTGACCGAAGGGTCTCACTGAGTCCCACACTCCCTGGGCCAGCTGACCTGAGAGACACTCACACAGCTCTAGTAGTTGCTGGCATTTTGAGCTTTCCCAGATAATTTTCTCTGTCCATGTTTTCTTCTCTCTGTTGCTTTTACCAAGTGTTTTGGCACAAAATTTCTGTCCTCTGATGTCTGGCTTGGTGTGTACTTCACATATTCTCAGTTAAATCTGTTGGCACAGGCAAATGCATGTTATGGGTTTGTTTTGTTCACACAGCTGTTACTGGCATGCAGTCTTGATTGGCTGAAAAACAGGACTAGATACAAAATAGGAAAATATATAGCTACTCTACTTTTCTGTACCACCTCTGAACATTCATTCATATACCCCTTCTCCATGTCCTGAGTGACTCCTTCTCTCTTCTGCAAACCATGAAGATTCTCCAGACACATCTGCCACAAATCTCTGCTTCTCCAGGCATAAGCTGTACAGCCCTGATAATTAAAGGACAACTGTTTCATCTAAAGCTTTACCTCTGGTTCTTTCTGCTCTGTGTCATGGTCTCAGCTCCTTGTGGTCTCTCATTCTCTCGTAATGCTATTTGTAAGGCACTTGCTACAGCAGTGACTCAGGCTATTCCAGGGCTGTACTGCAGTTTTGGAGGAAGTCGAAGTTTTCATGTTTCTGGGGGTCCCATTCCTATGGTTCATTTAGTCCTTTAAGAACTAGTCTGGGAAGGTGGATGACATCATTGCACCACTTGCTTGTCAAGAGGACAAAAGACAACATCTCAGAGCAGCCCTACTGTACCCTGTGAGGAGACAACCCTGATCAGCCATGAGATGCATTAATCAATGTGTTTTGGGAACTGCTCAGTTGAGAAGAGACATCAGTCAGTGTCACATTGAAGAGTCACCTGCTTGAAGCACTTTAAAAATAACAGGACGTCATTCAGACTCATTAATAAGTCCCACTGTGCCAATGCAGTATCATTGCTCCCTTTATATTTTTAATATTTTCCTTCAAAAGTCTCTTGAGAATTTTAAATTGGTCAAGAAGTGGGACAGAACTGTAATTTAACATCTGAATCTTTTTTTTTTCCTGGCACTTAGCCTATTATTTTTCTTTTCTTTTGTTGCTGTGAACTATATACCAATGTCCTGATTATTTAATTCGCTTTGCACTTTACTATGATTTTTACATTTTTACATCTTTTCTCCTCCCATAGGGAATTTGAGATCAAGGCAAAGCTCTGCCCAAGCACATCCAGTGGAGGAAGCAGGAGGGCAGGCACAGAGCACCATGTAGCAAAGCTGCACAGGTGCTTGGCAGGAGCTTCTTGCCTCTCCTTCAGGAAAGCTGTGCTGTTCAGGCCACAGGCTGGCTCAAAGAGAGCAGGAGGCTGATATGGATTACTCACAAAGCCTAGAATATCCAGCAACAGGTTAAAGAAGCCAAGGCACTTCCCCATTATATGTGAGACTCTCACATGTTGGGCCAAAATTCACACTTCCACAAGTGGGAACAACAGCACTCTACTGGATGAAAACACTCCTAGACAGCATTCCTGTTTACATAGTTAAAAGGGTATTGTAAAAGACATACCCTCTCCCAGAAATTCTCATTGTGCACTACATTAACAGTTCCTGAAAGCCTCCTATCAGTGTTCCTAGGAGTTAGGAGGTTTTTTTCAGAGGTTGAAAAGGTTAGTGGTTTATTCAGAGGTGAAGGGGCATTGTCTGTTTTGCATCTTATAAACTTCAGGAATTAGGTTTTCACCCTATCTTGCCAGGAGGAGTCTCAGAAATGGGGCAGACCAGACAAATGAGAGGGCTAACCAGCTAGGATAAGTGGCAGGAGTGTGGATGCCTGATAGAGCCACTTCTCCCAGGCTCTTCAGTCACCAGGAATACATAACATAGGCTAAAAGGCACAGACAAAACTCTAAACTGAAAATGGTTCACCTAAAAAATCTCGTTATTCTGAGTTCCTAATTTTCAGGTTTTTGACTCTTGTCACATTTCTGTGACTTCTCCAGACACAGTGTCTCCTAGAGAAAAGTCTGAACTTTCCATGTGAGAAAACAAGCAGGTTTTTATTTATGACACCCTCTGAATCATCCTTAAATATCAAGGAATAGGAACAAGGCTTCTTTTTCACAGAAAAACCTTCAAGAGCTAATTTATAAAGCTCTTTTGTTTCATTCTTCTGGGCTACCAACCATCTGCGTTCACTGTGGTGATGGATAATGCCAGCGGAAAGCCGTGGTAGCTTCTGCACTGTTTATCACAAGTGTGATGTTGACTTTCATGTCACTTCCAAAGTGGGGGTGAAGCCTCAGCCCTGTCACACAGTAGCATCCATTTTCCCACAGTCTGCTTGGTACACAGAACATGAACAGTCCTCTTTCATCCAGAAACGTAAAATAGAACGAAAGGAACAGCTCAAGGGCTTAGCTCTCACACAGACAGAAGGAGGAAAATAAACTAGAGGGTCAAAGCAGAGTAGATGAAAGAAAAGCAAACTGATATTGTTAAGCCAATGAGCTCTCGGTTTCTTCTAAGACCTGATTGAGCTCAGCAGAAATTATATTGAGATATTGAATGGTGAAATTTAGCCTTGGGCAGAAGGCCAGGCAGACTCTGTGCATCACTTGCATCCTACTAAACTCTGTGGTTTCAACAGTGCATGAGATGCATTCCAGGTCTACCCAGAAGACTAAATTTTCACTTTATAATTGCCAGTGAAGAGTGAACAGTGAGAGTGTAGTTGTGTTTAGGAGGGGTTAGATAGAGGTCTCTTTCCCACAGAGACACAGCTGAATGTTTCACTCTGTTTCTTTTTATCTTTAAGATGCTGGTCTGGTAAACAGTCTTTTGGTGTTTCCTCTGATCAAGTCACTGAAAAGGCATGTTGGTAGAAAACTTTGCATTTGTAATTTCCATTATGAGTCTCCTGTGATGCAGAAGTTCCTTTTGCTACCTGAACCATGGGATTTAGATAAAATTTGCAAATGGAACCATTTGCTTCAACAGTTTAAGTATGGTTGCCATAAAGATAAAATATCCAAGGTGTTTTTGATGAAAAACTAGGGTGAGAGGGAGGGGTGGTAAATTAGATTTTTAGGCAAACTCCCCACAACTGTATTGAAGAATTTTTTTCCTGTTGTTGGTGGAGTTCCTGCTGTCTCTCAGTTGTGCTGGGAGGAGCGGCTGCTCTGCTTGTTAACAGCCCAATTCTTTGTTAATGCACTGGGCTCCCTGGCAGCATTGCATCTGCCACGCCACCCCATGGCCTGAGACACCCCCTGCCCCTCCTTTTGGGGATAGTGGGTGCTCTGGTGTGAAAAAGAATTCTTCCAGACAGTGACTCCTGGGAAGGAAACTGCACATGGATTCCCCAGACTCTAGTTCTTATGAGACACGACAATCAAGTCCAGATGTGTTTCTGTTTACATCTTTCAGCGAAATGATTTGTCTAACTGGGTAACAACATTTTGTTATGTAATTTTACTGCCTTTTGTCTCAAGGAAGAGAATGGACTCTCTTCCTAACAAACGCTGGCTCCCTTGCAAGGGGAAGGAGGTGAGCAGTTGTCATACTGCCCACAGCACAGACTAATGGGGTAGGGCAGAGTTACACTAACCTGTACCCAGTTCCTGTTTCAGTGCCACCTGTCCCATTACTGCAGCTGGAGAAGTGCTGCACCAGGAACAACAGTGTGACATTGGCCTGGAGGATGCCACCTTTGAGCCACAACCCAGTGGAGGGTTATATCTTGGAACTTGATGATGGAGATGGTGGCCAATTCCGAGTGAGAATTTCATTCAACATTTATTTGTGTTTCTTTGTATGTGAGTTTCCTCCAGATATGGATTTGTTTCTGTCTGAGGGTGGGAAGAGGGGTAAGGAAGATGTGGGTTGACAAAACATCCCTAATTCCATTGTGTTGGCGGAGAAAGCAGTGCAGATGCTGCTTAATAGAAGGACCACCAGCTTAGGTAGAAGTTTGTTTGAGGTTATTTTCAGGGCTCTTGCAAAGAGGGCCTTGAGGTACCCCCAGTGTGTTCCAGAGTAGAAAATCCCATAGGAGCCTGCAGGAGCTGTAAGTGGTTCATTGTACAAACCAGAAATTTCTTTGAAGCCCCTACTCTCATCTGTCCATTGCACCCTGTTTCAACAGCTGACATCCTTGGTCCAGAAAGTCTGAACTCAGTCTTTCCTGATTTTCTGAGTAAAAATATGATCCTGCATAAAAAACCACAGGATTTCTAAATCTTTCCCCTGGGAGTGGATGAGACCAGGCTGGTGGAAGCTTTTTCCACTGTCATGCTGTGATGGAATTGATAAATATGGAAAGGCTTCCCAAGTGCTGTCCTTCCAAATCCTCTGGGTGATGCCACAATGTGATGCTCCTGGTTGCAGGTGCAGGGTGCTTAAGGGCTCCCATACTTTTTCGACACATCCTGACAAACAAATTAGAGAAGCAATTCAGTCAACTTTCTTCCAGCCGTGTCCTCTTCCTTCCACCTCAGGCAGGCTTCATGTTCCTGTTGCTCAGGACCAGGCTGGCCCAGTGCTTTCCCTAGGGGCTGGTGCCTCAAAAGCATCTGGAGATCCTTGTGGAGTACAGCTGTTCTCTTCACAAATGGGGAATTTTGCCAAAAACAAGTGATGGCATTCCTTTGAGAGCTGCAAACTGGCTCCTCCCTGGAAACCTAAAGATTTCTCAAGCAGAAAATGTTGTGGCATGGATCCACCTAAGGAACTGCCAAACCACTATACCCATAGCCAGCAAAGGTACCTGATTTGGACACCCCTCATTAGAAGAGGCAGAAATATAGGCAGGCCATTTTGAAGAGGGCATTGTGGTTTTTGGAAGGTCTCCTCAGTTCCTTGGTCCAAGTAACATTTCACAGAGATTTGAAGAGCCTGGTTACCACTACTGAATGTGTGAAAAGGCACTTTCATGAATGGCTGCTGAGAGCTATATATAGTCAATATAGGCAATGTTAGTAGGTAAGAGGGTTATCCGTGTGTGATGAATGAAGAGTTAGAATAAGGTGTTACAATTCCAGTATATTTTATCCAGTTTATCCAGGATAAACCTTTTAAAGTGGTGTTCATGTCTTGAGAATGACAAGATTTCAGGCTGGTGCGTATCCAAGCTCATTTGTATGGATAAGTTTTGTTACTGCCAAAGGTGCCATGTTAAGATTTTTGGATTGAAAAAGATACAAAACAGTCTCAACCCTTAAAAATGTGAGGTAATAACTTTGAAGGGGAATGGTCTGCTTGCTGTGGTAGAAACATCCTCAGTTTTATCCATTAAAAGATAAAAGGAAGGCTTCTCAGCAATACCATTTCAATAAGGGTTTACTGACCTTTTAAATGGAGAATTCTGTATCTGAAAGCAAAGACATTGACTGCATTTTATCAGTATTTGATGGGTGGATTTAAAAAACATCTTTGTTGAAGCAGAGAGCATCAACCTGCATAAACTGAAGCACTTAACAGTGGAGAAAATGAAGTGGATTGTAAAATGTGAGAGTTGTTCAACAAATACAATTTTTTTTTACAGTCAGCATATCTTATGACATGGAGGTAAACTAAGTTATTCTATTAAAACTCTTCTTTGTCTCCATGAGTGGTCACTAGCTAGCTCAGGACACAAGAGATTCTGTTGTTTGTAGCAGCCACCATAGTAGCAAAGAGAACAAATACACTGTCCTGCTGTAAACTTAAGCAATTCCTTTCTTATTCGTCACATCCTTTTGGGTTTATATGAGAGACAACTATTAATCATCAGAACTATTCCTAGGCATTACTTAAGTCTTGACTGAACTGGGATCTGAGTGGTTTGCTTAGTGACAGGTTTAAGCACGTTGGTGCCTTTGCTACCATAAACCTACAGATTTCAAAAAATCAGAGAAATCAGAGGTAGAAAGAAATTATCTTTCAACCTCTGCCAAGACAAGATTTTCTAGGCTTCTATCAGTTCATTGTAGCCTGCGTAATCTGATCCTCCTCATTGGTCTGCCTAGATGTTTCTCCTTCTGAAATAGTCCACATTACAGAATACCTGCTGTATGATAAATATTTGAAGACTTTTTTGATGTCTCTCTTGTCTATTTAGTTTCATCATGTGGTGCATGTAATCCTAATTTTAGGAGATAATTTTCTTCTGGATCTGTGTTTTCAGGTATCAAAATTATATTTTAACCTAAGCATGAGATAACCTTTCCAACAGAACAAAACTGCACTTGGTGCTTTTTTGTTCTTTTTTTGTCTTACACAAAATAGTGGCCACAGTGTGTCAGATACTGGGACTACTCTCCAAAATAGTGGTTTGGAGTAGATATTTAGGATAAGATGAGCATGAAGATCTTTTTGTGTTGTCCTTTATTGCTTTACCCTTTCAGGTTAATCTTTACCTTAGTTTGTCCAGTGCTAACCATCTTTGATGTCTCCTATGCTGTGGCTGTCTGTATTATAACGGCATAACTCATATATCCTGGGAAGCATACATCACTTTTGGCTTATATTTAGAAGCCTTAACTATGTTAAACTATGTCCTCATTGTCTCTCTCTCGGGTTTTTTTGGAATGTTTAGGAAGTATATGTTGGCAAGGAGACTCTCTGCACCATCGACGGCCTTCATTTCAACAGCACTTACAATGCCAGAGTCAAAGCTTTCAATTCCTCGGGCGTTGGTCCTTACAGCAAGACGGTCATTTTACAGACGTCGGATGGTGAGCTGGGGCTTTGCCACTTTCTAAATGAAAAGCTGCAGGTCTCAGTGGCAGGGCACTTTCATCCCTTTACACCCATTAATGTATTTGACACCTACTGGCATTTTCTATTATCAGTAAAAATTCAGGCTTCAAGTTGTGTGATTTTAGTAGGCTGTAGAAGTCTAGGCTCTAACTAAGATACTTTCTTTAGTGTACAGAAACAGTTATGCAACTCATGGGATATTTTTTGTCCCACTCTGTCTCCCTTTCTCCATATATCTTTGAGATTTGTCTTTTTCTTCACTACTGCTTCAATTGCCCTGCAAGGTTTGATAATACAGAGATGGGAATTCATGTTTGTTCCTCTGTAATTATACTTGACATCCATACGGACATTGCAGGAAGTTCATCTTCATTAATGATTCTGTAATGAATCAAGAAGTGAATGCTATTATCACTTCCACTTTTATGCTGTGTTGCCAAAATAGGCCAGTATAAAATATTTATACTTTAAGAGCTTTGGGGTTTTTTTTTTCCCTTTTTTTTGAAAAACCCTTCACTTTGACAAACTAGTGAAGTCAATCCTAACCAGCATTGACACAGCTAATCTCCATTTCCATTAAAGGTGATCCTGATCCAATTCACCTACCTGAGCAGTTTCCATGTCATGGAGAGAAGCCTTTGTCTCCTCAGTGACTTTCTTGTTCCTTTAAATGGACAGAAAGTCACTACCCTTAGCAGCTAAATTTCAGAGGAACAAATGCAAGTAATGTAAAGCACTTGCAAGCTGAAAACAGTGGGGTACCAGCTCAGATTAATCTTGTGTAGCTGCCTACAGTGGCAAGGAAAGATGGTCTTTGTTACCTCAGAGTGCAGTGGTGTCTTTGCAGAGGCAGAATTTTATCCTTCTTACTGAAGTAAAGCAGACAACACTTGGACACAGCCCCTCCTGAGATAATCCTGCCTTTCCTTTTCCCCTTCCACAGTGGCGTGGTTCACCTTTGACCCCTCCTCAGCTCACAGAGACATAGTGCTGTCGAATGACAACCAGACTGCCACCTGCAACAGCTACGATGACCGGGTGGTTCTGGGCACCGCAGCCTTCTCCAAGGGAGTGCATTACTGGGAACTGCATGTGGACCGCTACGACAACCACCCGGACCCAGCCTTTGGCATTGCCAGGATTAACGTGGTCAAGGACATGATGCTGGGAAAGGATGACAAGGCATGGGCCATGTATGTGGACAACAACCGCAGCTGGTTCATGCACTGCAACTCCCACACCAATCGGTGAGTGCTGCCTGCGAGCTTTTCTCCTCACAGACCTCTTTTCTGCCCTGCATCAGAGGTTGGTGTCTCAGCAAGCCGTCTACTCCAGCTCTCGGCTAAATGTACTTATTTTATTCCTTCTTAAAAATCACCAGTGACAGTGTTTGCACCTTAACAGTCCGTGTTGGTGTTTGTTATCCTCACTGCTATCAGTTTTTCCCTGAGATCTTGACTAAATCCCCCCTACTGTGATTTAAACCCATTACTGCGTGTCCCATCCACATCAACAGGCAGGGGCACAGCGCAATGGGATGCAGGATTTCTCTCATTGCTGGAGGGAGAAAGGTGATTGATTCTCTTCACTAGGAGGAATCTTGGCTGCAGATTGTATGATAATTAGGCTGCAGGTGTTTGTTTCCAGTTCTGACAGCTATTAAGGGTTTTGCTGTAGGTCACGCTGAGGCAGATCTGGACACAAGGGACTGTTTGGCAGCGAGGGCTAAGTGACAGCTTTCGTTCTACTGAGCCATTGTACCAAAGAGCTTTGAAAAGCACCTCAACTAGTACAACCAACTGAGACATGTTCTAGCTGCAGGTACCTCCAGGGATGGATCACACAGAGAGAACAACTGTCAGCACAGATCCTGTGTTGTGCTGACACGGTTGCATGACTTTCAGTGCTTAGGATAGTTACCTCTGCCTAGTGCTGGCTTCTGTTTCATTGAAGTGATGCCAGACTGTGCACGGACACATGGTTAACGTTGCTTGAAGGTATCAGAGCAGAACTGCACTGCTCTCTTTCTGTGTGCCATGAGAGGGCCAGCCTTAGCTGAAGGTCAGCTGGGTACTGAGACCCTTGAGGAGATCTCCTCTGAAGAGGATCCCAAGTCCCTCGCTTATTTAGGAAAATGGTGTATTCATATACCTATTCTATCACAATGGGAGATTGATGTATGACTAAAGTTACTGACTAAGAATATGTAGCATATCTGTGGCAGAGCTGGAATTAACTTCTGTTTAGTTTTCTACTGACTGTCCCAGGAGGTCTTCCACGCTCAGATGTTTTGTCTGTTACACCAAATGATTAAAACAAAGTTTTTCAGTGAATTTTAAAACACTGAAATGCAGGTATCTCCCTTAAGAGATTAGGTTGTGTCAACATGCACTGTATCCTAAAGTTGATTGTAATGTCTCCCATTGAATAGTCATTTATACTCTACAGCACGTAACCTGTGCTTTAAGTAAGTACACTGCAATTCCTGGGAATTTTTGTTTGAAACATGGTTTGATTTAGCAGTTCATTACAGACAGGTGGAAGAACCCTGTAGCTGGCTCAAAAGCTATCTAAAGTCACTTGGATTGTTTTCCATGGGTCCAAAGACCTTAGATCATGTCCTAAAACAATATAGAATAAAATAACATCAGTATAATAAATACACCAATGTCCCTTTAACATCTTGATTCGATTCAGGGCGGAAGTAATGTTAAGCTGTATTAATTTTAATGCTCTGTGGAACAGCTTATGTTTTCTGGAAAAAAGCTGGCAACCATTCTGTGCACCATTGTCCCAGAAACCTATTTTATGGATTTGGTCCTCGGCATGCTCCTCCCGGCAAGCAACACACAAGCTAAGCAAAAGCTTTCTTTCTGGGAGGCACAAACAATGGAAACAGTTAGGATTTCCAATCATCCTGCTTAATCAGGAGAACAAAGTGCTTTCTGTTGATGATAGTTTCCCAGTTTTTACCTGATAAAACACAAAGGCATGTGCAAGGCATGGATAGACCCATGGAATATCTGTTCAAGGGAAGCACACTTGCAAAGGGCATGTAGTCTTATGAAATCAAATGCGCTTCAATGAAATTAGGTCTAGGCATTATATTTTTAACTGTGACAGTCAACTAGGTCAGTTTTTTAACTCATTAGCTGTAATAGTCTTGTGGAAACAGTTTTTGCTGCCTATTTGTTTTTCCCCACTAGACATGAGTACATGACAGCAGAGTATCACAATCCAAAGCAAATTCGTTGTCAACTTTTAGCCTCTGGGATATTGTTGTGATTGAAGTTACACCTTAGTAACAGTTACTTGCTTCCTAATCTTCATGAGAATAAATTAGGGTCATTAATAAATTACTAGTTTTAACGATAATCTGAGACAGAGTTTGAAAGACTAATTTGTGTGACCTGTCACATTTAGAGGTCTTTTCTGCTCCTTTCACTCACAGCGTGCAAAATTGGATCTAGCATGACATCTGTAATGCTGAAAGGGTCATGAACAGAAGACTCTAGGGTATACAGAAACAGAGGGAGTCTTCTGAGAACAGGCTAAGGAAATCGGTTAAGAAAATACTTTGGGGCAGAGATAAAAGTTTGGGAGGCACCTTTAAGTCTTGTTCCCAGAAATCTGAGCCTGGTAAAATTGTGGAACAGATCCTTGCAGAAGATCTGCCAAGGCACATGGAGGACAGGGGGGTATTTCAAGACAGTGAGCACAGCATTACCAAGGGCAAGTTCTACCTTACCAGCCTCGTGGCCTTCTATGATGGAGTCACTACAGCAGTGGACAAGGGAAGAGCCATGGGCAACATCCATCTGCACTTCTGTAAGGCCCTTGATATGGTCCCCCACAAAATCCTTCTCTCCAAATTGGACACATATGGATTTGATGGATGGACTGTCCGATGGACAAGGAATTGGTTGGATAGTCACATCCAGAGGGTGGTGGCCAACAGCTATGTGTTGAGATGGAGGTTGGTGACAAGTGGTGTCCCTCAGGGGTCCATACTGGGGCCAGTTCTATTTAATGTTATCATCAATGTCATAGATAGTGGGATCAAGTGCACCCTCAGCAAGGTCACAGGTGACACCAAGCTGAGTGGTGTGGCTGACACACCTGAGGGATGAGGTGCCACCCAAAGGGACCTGGACAAGTCCAAGAAGCGGGGCCGTGGGAACATCATGGGCTTCAACAAAGCCAAGTACACAGTCCTGCATCTGGTCAGGGCAGGATGGAGGATGAAGGGATTGACAGCACCCCTGCCAAGAAGGACTTGGGGATATTGGTGCTTGAGAGGCTGATCATGATCTGTCAGCCTGCACTTGCAGCCCAGAAGGACAACTGTATCCTGGGCAAAAAGTGTCAGGGGGGTGGAACATCTCTCCTTTGAAAAAGGCTGAGAGAGATGGAGTTGCTCAGCCTGGAGAAGAGAAAGCTCCAGGGAGACCTGATTGTGGTCTTTCAGTTCTTAGAGGGGGTTTATAAGAAAGATGAGGACAGTCTTTTTAGTAGGGCCTGTTGTGCTAGGACAAGGGGTGATGGTTTTGAAGTGAAAGAGGATAAATTCAGACTACCTATAAGGAAGATATTTTTTTACAGTGGGGGTGGTGAAACTCTGAAACTGGTTGCCCAGGGGGGTGGTGGATGCCCCATCCCTAGAAACATTCAAGGTCAAATTGGATGGGCTTTTGAGCAGCTTGACCTAGTTGAAGATGTCCCTGCTCTTTGCAGGGGGGTTGGACTAGATGACCTTTAAAGATCCCTTCCAATCCAAACTATTCTGAGAGGTGCTGGATGCCCATTAACAAGAGGCACTGACATTCAATGCAATAGATCTGTTCCTTGGCAAAGTTCCCAAAGCAGGACTACCAGGTGCTACAGGCAATACTCCAGCTACTACATGTTTATGGAAAGAAGGAGATGTAAATCACCCAGTAATATTTTATACTGAAAAACAACAGAAAGTTGAAATCTAGAGTATTTGCATTTTAGTCTTAAAAGTCCCTTGCAATCAGGGGAGTCTCTTCATTGACTTGCGAGATCTCAAGAACAGTTTTTTTCTTCACACAAAAATGCTACAATTGAATGAAAAGTGATATAATTGGCAATAGATATCATAAAGTTTTTAAGATGCTGTAAAGCTAGCTCTTAAACTATTGCTAATGAAGAGTGGAACTGATTATTCAGCTTATTAAATTGTTCATAAATTGTTAAGATTTCTTTTTAAATAATAATGAAACTACTCTTCTTAATTCCTCAAGGCAATTCATGCAATCGTATTCTGCACATTGTCCAAGCTGTTACTGAAAGCATCTTGGAATAACAGCCTCTACTGCCACAGGCAATGGCATTTTTCCCAGTAGCCAAATTCCCCTTTCTGTACTCTGACCTTCCAGGCTTCTGTACAGCACTTCTACACTCAAGACTTATTGTTGTACACAGAAATCAAAATGTGCAGGACAAATGGGATTCACTTGAATAAATGAAACAGTGTTGCCTATCTCCAGAACTGGATTGTCCTTTAAGAAATACTTAGTATTTATTAAGGGAGCATTGCAACAAAAAAGTTGTATTTTCCTTTTACATGAAAGGTTACTGGGGTTGTGTGGTATAAGTGTCATCAAGTAGCTTAAAAAGGCATTACAGTAAAGGAGCAGGTTTTTCACATGGTGCCACAGAAGTGTACCAGGAGGAAGCAACATTAGTTTGAGTCTCTTGAGCTATTTGGCTTCTTTTACCACAACAAAAGCATTTATTAGAAAAATTATCCTGTAATGCTGTCTAAATGGTGTACCTAAGAGTGAGCAAATGTATTGCACAGGTTTTCTCATAAAACAGACTCTCCCAGCTCTCCTCCTAGAGAAAGCAAATAGGAAAACAGTCCAAAAAGTGCTGTAGTCCTCCAAGTACTGTTCCCAAGGAAAGCATGGGATGCTGAGTAAGAGCATCTGTTCAGCCCCAGAAGTCCAGCCCCCTTGTAGCAGTGTGGTGGAGAGCTCCTGTCTGCTTCTGTCCTCCCTTAATCCTGCCAGAGGCAGTTTCTCATGTGGGGTAGGAATGGGGCAATTTACCTGCTGAGTTCCTGCAGAACTTCTGCTCTACCCCCACACCTCTGTGGCTTGTGTAAGGGCCTCAGCTGGGTCCTGCCTTTGCCTGGCTGGAATCTGCAGGCAGAATCTGTCTCCTCTTCAGTGGGGTTGATCCCAGGGGCTGCAGAGGAGTCACTCAGTGTCACTGTGCAGCACACAGCTAATTAGCCCACAAGAAACAAATTATCTTGTCATATAGGAAAGAACATCATAATCTCAAAAATGCGAAGTTGCTGTTTCTGTTTCCCTAAGAGAATCAATGTCATTTAAAAGGATGTAATAAAGTCCATTTTAAGCAGGATCTAAAATGTGGTGTCCTACAATCAAAAGTGTTCCTAAACAGAAGAAAAAAAAGTAATCTACTAAATAGCTCCAAATCATAGTACTGTTGCTTCCCACAATCTCATAGTGAGTTTTATGATTGAGGGCTTTTAATAAAAACAGTCTATATAGTGACATACTCAGGGTAGATAAGCATCTTAAGTTTTGATGGAAAATAATTTATTTTGTGGTTTAGGAGAAAAGATCAGAGAGAAGCCTATTAATGCTTACAGGACCAGAAATCAAATCAAATGAATCTGAGAACAGTGAATTTTCACATCTACCACCTCTCAGAGTCAATCCGTGATTCTTAGCTATGCTATTGTTATTTGAAAAGCTTTAAATGGAGAAGTCAGAACAGTTTTCTATAATCTACCTTCAGATGAAGTGCCACTGCCACATTTTGTCGAAAGGAAAACAATTTGTGACACCTAGTGGACAAGAGGAAAACTTCTTATGCTTCACTATATTCTTCCTAATCATATTCCTATTTCCCCCCTCCTTTTTTTTTATATATTTTGTCTACCTATTGTGATAAATTTTATGATAAAATGCCATTAATCTTGTGAATGTTGTGTGCCCAAGGCGAGTGCATGGGACAAAAGACAGCTGCTTCCTTTCCTACTGCAAATTATTTGAAATCTGATTTTACCCTAAACAAATTGTGTCAGGCTGTAAATCCATTGCAGAGGCCCATGATATCAGCAGAATAACAGTGCCTGTGGCCAATCTGCATATCTAGTGGATTTTTTTGCTCAGTGTTCTTCAAAGTAATACTGAGTTTGACTAACCCCCAAGTCAAAGTGCATTAATGTCAAATCGCTCAGGCGTGTAATGGCTGGCGGAGTCTGTCCTGGCAAGCTCTGATACTACAGTAGCTCTCAGCAGCTGCTCCTGACACAATCAATTATCACTGGTACTAATAACTGTGCCTGCACACTCGAGACAGCTCCCTGTCCTATAACTGAGCACCTTGTCAACCAGAAGCTACACTTAGGCCTAACCAGTCCCAACATTCCTTCCTCGCAAAAGTCATTGTCTGTTGTAGCTGTGCTGGCTCCCTGGGCTCTGGAAATCTGGGTTCCCTTAGAGCATGCCAAGGTGAGCAGTTGAACTGGAAGTCTCACTCTCATGCTATCAGCAGGCTTATTGATTAGAAATGAACACCTAGCAAAACAGCTTCCTGCTTTTTCATTTCCTGCCATACATCACTTCACTGGAACAGGGATACTCAGAGGTGCCGTATCTCCAGGACTCCACTGGCTCACCTCCTGATTTGTCATTAGCTGAGGGGACCTGTTAGCTCTGGAGCCCATTTTCACCTCTCAAATTGCAGTTGCAGGAGAGGTGGATCTAATTTCTCTTTAGGATCCCCTCATTAAACTCCCATGGATGTGGTACACACATAAGGTGTAAAGGTAAAGGTGTAGATCAGTCATTGCCAAATGTCTCAGGGGTAATCACTTCAGTGCTGCTCCATGCTCCCTTTGCTTAGTAAGGCTGGCTTGTCCTAGGAAGAGCAGCACAGTGTAGCCCTCTTCCTCTACCAACAATGTGCCCTTTGTACTTAGGACTGAAGGAGGAGTTTCTAAAGGTGCCACCGTTGGTGTTCTCCTGGATCTGAACAAGCACAACCTGACCTTTTACATAAATGGGCAGCAGCAGGGGCCTCCAGCGTTTGAAAACATCGAGGGCGTCTTCATGCCTGCACTGAGCCTCAATCGAAATGTCCAGGTAAATCTTCTGCACTCCAGCCCCACTTACCCTTTCCAAATAAAGAAGCTGATAGCATCACCTGCAGGTAGTCAGTACAGATGGGGTTCTTTCCTTCTCGGGCCTACATCTGGGCTACTCACACTTTTTGGACTACATTTGACCTTCTGCCTTGCCTGACCAGTGGGAAGAGTGATGCTGTAAAACAAGTAGAAGTGCCTGCATGCACTAATTCCTGCTCTGATTTTCCTGTGATGCTCCACTTGGAAAGCAGTGTCTCTAAAGTTCTCCCCTGCCCAGTTTGATTAAAAAACATCTTAATTGCTCCTAGAGCTCATGTTTGGAGATAATTAACATTGGCAAATGACTGAAGTATGAGCAGCACAGTGGTAAAGAGAGCAAAGGCAACATAGGTCAGAGAATTAGCAAGAAGACCCAATCAGCACATCATCCTTGAGCTCTGTATACAAGAGGTTTTCCTCTTGGAGGAACTGTCTTTAAATATAATACATTTTTACTTCAAGACCATACTTATGGCTAGAAACTAGGTGTGGTATAAGAGAGAACCTGTGGAAGTACCCAGGAGCCTGAGGATTGAAGAAGGTCAGCTTAGGTCAGCTGGACCAAGACAGCCAGGGTGGAACCCTCATCACATACATGGGCTTCACTGTGTGACCTCTGTCCTGAAGCACTTGGGGTCCCTCATGAAGAGATCCCATCCACCTTGTACCTAGCAAGCAGCACTTCTGGATACCTACAACTGGTGTCTACATTTGGGAAAAGACATAGATGCCTGGCTTCTCGGTCCTGAAGTATTCAGGAGGGAAGGGGGAAGGAGACTTGTTTGTTTCAAAGACTAGATATCATTTATATCAAAGACTAGATACCTCCATTAATAGTCTTGATTTAAACTTGGTCCTGCAGTCCCACAGTCCCATGTCATTTACCTGCACTTTACCTTCACAAACGCTCTTTGCTGAGGATATCTCAGTTTTGAATCTAATGTTATTTCTTCTTCGTGCAGGTGACGCTGCACACAGGACTGGAGGTGCCACAATCTGTGAAACAGCCCAAGTTGCCCAACAACTAATGAAGCCCCCGTCTGACACTGTGCTGGATTCTGTAAGCCTTCTCAGTGTGTTTTGGCACTTTTCAGTAGGTCAGTAAAAAAGCATCCTCTTCCCTGACTTAAAACACTGTGCAGCATGCTGCTCACCGAACAACTGGCTGGTTAGAGCTAGGCCACTCCATTTTCGATTTAACAGCCATAGCAAGCACATCCACTGGACTGGCACTCAACTGCAGATGGGTACCTGAACATATCTACTCTGCGTTGCACACGTATGTACACTCACGTGCACACACACACACGAACACATCTCTAAAGCAAAAGGTTAAATGAGTGTATTTTCTCTCTCACGGCTGGATTTGTGCTTAAATATTAGGGACGCTGGAAAAAAATGGGTGAGACTGAAGGACAGTGGATGTTGGAGCAGTTTGCCAGTAGATGAACTGGATTCCCTTGCCACCTGAAGTCCTTAAATAAAGAAAGCATATGTTTTGACAGCTGAAGTAGGGGTTATATGCTCAAAAATTCCTGGTTGTCAATTACATTCAGAGGCTCAAAGACCATGAATTATTCCTTCTGGCTCTAGACTGCAGTAAGCTATAGGATAATGTCCCCTTAGAATTCAGTGGCAGAACTCATATCTGCAATGAGAACCAGATTGGTTCCCAAATGCGGCCATGAAATAGCTGGGTTCATTTTAGCTAACACCATGATACATGCAGAATTCAGATGCAGAAAGTCGAAAGAAAACATCCTTGATGCATTTTAGTGTTTGTTATTTAGGCATGACTGTGGAGACACGGAAGATCTGATCGTGGTTATCAGCACAGCTCTTGAAAAACAGTGCATGGGAGATTCCTTTGAACTGAAATGATAAGAGATTTATTTAAATATGGCACATGCAAAGTCTCCCACATTGAGAAATGCTGCTTTACAGCCTTGATCATGATAAAACCTGTGCAGCTGTAGTTCCAATGTAGCTTTGAGATCTGAAGCCTTAATTTTCTATTAGATTACTGTGAGCTAATTAATGTCTTGATCCTATTGAAACACTTGAGAGAGATTAACAGCAGTAACATAAAACCCGTCCCTAAGAATTTTTCTGGATTGGGACATAAATCTTTTGCAAGACTTGACCTGTGCCTGGCATCTCCCACGAAATCGAGCAGCCATTTCAGGTGCTGCCCATGACTACTGGAGTGTGACTGACAGTGATCTTTTCTCACAGCCGTGGCACTGTCACCTGCATGCAGTTGTCAGGAAATCAAACATTGGTTTGCCTGTGTGCTTAGTTTCCTCTGAGCCCGGTTAACATATGCAAGTGAGTGTGTTTAGAGTGGCAATGCGTGAGGTCGAGATGCAGCAGACTTGATGAGCCCATGACATTTTGGACTCTTGTCACTCTAACCTTATAGAAGTGTGGTGCTATCAAACAAGAAGAGCATAAACTCTCAAATCCTATCAATGTACTCTTTCCTTTTTTAAAATCCTGCTGCTTATACAAATTTTCCTCTTCAAGCATACGTATACGCACATGCATATTGTTAGCAGGCATGTAACTATTAAACCTGAAAACAAATATTCTTACCAAAATCCAGCTTACTGCTTTGCATTAAACACAGCCACAGGACAAACTGCCCAGGTGTGCCTTCAGGCAGCCTGCCAGCCCCAGATATCCTGCTGCAGGCCCACTTCTGGCCTCTGTCTGGAGCACATCACTCAGGTAGTGCTGAGTGATGGCATGGCTTCCCTGTGGCAAAGCAGCCAGAGTCCTCCCGTGGGTCATCCCACCTCACAACCATTGTGGGAAGGCAAAGGCAGCCCAGAACAGAACTGGGCTATTGCACAGACACAAAACAGTCTGCCATCCAGCTGCCTGTAACCAACCAAGCATCCTGTAGCCCACATCTCCTGCAGAACAGCAGTGCACCTTCAGCAACGTCAAGACTGAAGTAGAAAATAAAACCAACAATGGAAAAAAACCCAACATATGCTTTTAAGCGAGGAAGCAACAGTACTTCCTTTGAAGTCTGGAACGGATTGTATTAGTAAACTTGTAGACAATGGAATAACTGTGCTATGCTATCTTGGTTTTGTAAAGAATATCAGAGACCAACTGTGTTACAATCTCCAGTTTCATTCAATACCACATGAACTCATGCAAGATTTTCTAATTAGCAGGTCTGTTTTAACCTACCTCAGCTAGAACGCTACCAGACCCCAAATTTCCTCTTGAGTGTGCTCTTCTATGAACCTAACAGTTGTAATCATAGCATTTGCTTTGAGTATTGCCAGTCAGAGTAGTTTATGGGAATATTGTATATAAATTGCACATAGTTTTTTATATTGGGAAACATCCTGTGATAATTTTAATGTGGAGGGCGCTCCACTTTCACTTGTATTAAAAAAGACAGGGCATTGTTTGTTTTGGGACAGAACCTTTATCTTTACTCCCAACTTCTGTAAAGGGCACTCAAATGAATTTACATCTTTCCAATCTTCAACCATTGCCAGATGTTTAAAATTAATTCTGAATGGGTTTTAGAAGTGTTTGCAGTACTCGGTTTTCATTTTCATAGTTGCTTTGGTGTCAGTTCCTGGTGTATTATATCTTGGGGAGAACACATTGAGTGACATGTTGTTAATTTCTACTCAATATAGGGACAGTAGGTAGGAACAGTGAGTAGAGAAGCTCTGGTTTTGCCCTCTACGCATTCTAACATTCACAAAAGTAGGGTAGCTACCATTATAGTCTCCTTTTAACCTAGCAGAAATGCAATTAAGTTAAAAGGAATACAGTTAGAAGTAGGCTACCTGCATTAGTAAGACTACTTTACCCTAGGTCAAAAACTAAGTGTTTGCATGTGTTGGTTGTGTATACAATCAAGGACTTACATTTGGCATGGCCTGTAGCAATAAACCAGTTATCCTCATAGATTGCACTCTTGTGACTTCAGCTGGATACATTGTCATAGTTTGATTAACAGAAATAATGCTTAAGTAGTTAAAATTGCTCTAGGAAACTAACGACTCCACACATAAATATTTATGCAGAGCATGCAGGGGCCGTCTGAACATAAAGCAGAGCAGAATTTTCCTGCTACAGAACAGCATTAGGTGGGGAGAGGTGGGGCACTCCCTCTGCTCAAGCTGGAGGTAGTTTCCTTCTCTGCAGGCAACTTTCCCAAGGTCCATCTCATTATAAACCCAGCAGTTCACACGTTCCTCATCTATAGCATCTCTTAAGCCAGTTTTTATCTCCTCCAAATCCTTTCTTTAGGAGGGAGTCAGCCTTTAGTCCCAGCCTAAACCGTGTTGCTGACTGTCCAGGGAGAACCCAGAGAACAGAAGAGTGGTATAGACACCCAAGGGGACCACTCTGTGTGCTCTTCCTTTTGTTCCCTCAGGGTATTTCTGGGGCTTTCCAGGGCTTCAAGCTCCTCTGGTACCTGGGCCCACACAAAGCTGCCTGTCATGGGACTCTTCAGCTCCTAGAGGCCAGGCTGCTTTTTATAAGCAGGAGAACAAAGCCTTTTGCACTGGCATAAATCCTATCCAGCATGCTACAGATCCCACACAAGATAGCTGTAAATTGACTTAACATTTAAAAAACCCCACCAAAACACAAGCAGGCCCTCCCCTTATTAACAAAACAAAGTTTGACTTCTGCATACCCCAGTATGGAACCTCTGAACAGCTGCAAAATAAATACAGCAGTCGAACTTTCTGTCCTGCAGAGCAACAAAGGACTCCTAGTTTTCACCTACCCCTGGGAGCCCCAGCCTTAGCCTTTTGTAAACCTTCTTCCTGGCTCTTTCCTCTGCAAATTTCTGTTAAGTTCAGGAGCACTGTCAGACTTCCCAAGGCATGCAATGCTATACAAATTCCACTTCCTTCTTTTCCCTCATCGACTTGAAAAGAGCTCACAAGACCTCTTAGTAAGACTTAATGTTAATATAAGCACACACGTAGCTGACAATCCCCTGCTCCTTCTGCTGTGGAAAGGTATGTGCTATAAGATAAATCTCAGTGAGGACAGTAGCACACTGTGATGTATTACAAATTTGGAAAGCAATTTGGCTTCTAAAAACATAAAAAAGATAGGCAAACAGCACTGTCACCTCCTATACTTGCCTATGCACTTAAGATACATAGAGAAAAATATATTGGACTGAACAAAAGAAATAAAATAAGCATGAGCTGACATTTATCAGAGTTTAAGAGGAAAAGTATTAAATGTAATTTATTATATGCATAACGTTCCATCATATTGTAAATAATGCCATGATAGTGTATTGCTGTAGTTTGTTCTTGGCTGATGATAGAGTTATGTGATAGTGCTGTGTAAGTTGTTTTTTATTTCTTTTTTTCTTTTCCTCAAAGCATAGATAGTAAAGATGGCAGAGAGCACCCCATACTCTGGTTTCCCAGTTGTTCTAGAGCAAGAAGAAATGTGAGATGCAGCTTTTTTTTTTTCTTTCTTTCTTACATGATAATATTTCTTAAGGTAAGAGAGATGAGATTAAGGCTAAGCTGCCACCACCACTGTATGAAAAACACTGTGTTTGCAACTGCCAACAAAAGGTAGTGAATTTCTGGACCACAGTTCAGATCATCCATCCCTGTGAGAAGGGATGCAAAATTCCACAACCTGGGAACTGCAGCTTTCTGGTGCCATCTAGTATGTCCTTTTGTCACAAACAGAAAGATGAGGAAGGAGAGTTGTTAGACCTTATCTCAGGCCTTACCAGCTTTGCAGCTTTCAGCTTGAATAAGAAAACCAAGAATTCAGTTTTGAACCAGGCAAGATAAATATGAAAACGCCAAGCATCTTGGCTAGATCAACTTTGGAAGGGAGATTACAGTTACAAATCAATCACATTGCAAATGTAAAGGCCACTTGTCACTGAAAATTACCAGGCAAAGAAGAGTCCTTTTATTTTTATAATTTTTTTTAGGAAAAAAAGTGAGCTGCTTCTAGTTTTTACTGACAACATTTCTGGTGGTTCCTCTGCCCAGCTCTACTGAATGCTGCACACACACAGCCAGGTGGAGCAGCAGCCTGAAGCACAAATCCATCTTTGATAAGACACACTTGGTCTTCTCAGGTGCAGAAGCCCATATGCAAACCTCAGAGACTAGATCTGCATCTTTGCACAATACAGGAGACAGACTTGTGTTTCACTGACAGAGGCACTCAGCAGCATTTTCCCCTTCTGTTAAATGACCTTTTTGTTACATTTGTTATTGCAAACAGTTCCAAGCAGAATTAATTAAAAAATTATTTTTCATGCTAATTGGAGAATTTCTAACATTTTCTTGTGAAGCAGTAGATAGAAATATTCCTGGATCTTGATTGCATTCCTTTATCCTCCACCTCCCTTAAATGTTGTCAATAAAAACACTAACCTTCCTAGGTAGCATGGTGAGAAGACATTATGTGATGAATATTAAAAATAAATGCATGAGGTAAACCTGCTGTTATTTCTGATTGTTATATGAAGCATGAGTAACACTAATTTAAATGTTGGCAACCAAAAAACTGCAAAGGAATAAGAAAATGGTGTTCAATTCTGGTTAAATGAAAGACAAGAACTTGTTTCTATGTTTTCTTAACTACATTTTTTTTCTTTACTGTCATTTCCCATAGCTTATATGAATTTGGAGCTGGTGAAATATACATCTCTGCTATATGTGTCTGTCACCAGATCAAGAGGAAAATACAAACTTTTTATAATTTTGTACCTGTAGCAAACGTTTGTATTTTTTGAATTAGAAACAAACTGCTTTTTGTCTTTTGGTCCAACTAAAACTTTGTGTATTGTTACTATTATTACCCTTTTGGAAAATCTGACATATAAGTTTATGCTGTTTTACAGTTTCTAAATAAATTCTTATAACATTGCCAACAAATCCAGCATCAGTACCCTATTCATTATTACAAATTATGATTAAAAAATATTACGCCATTATGTAGATGAGGCATTCACAGTTTGCATGCATCTCCTACTGTTGATACTGCTTTGTTACCACAGTCAAGAATAATCCAGTAAATGGAGAAAGCCAAGAGTGTCCTTCCACAGAGCCACCATCTGTGCCTCAACTTCAGACATATCCAGATACAGTGGCATGAAACACCTCTGTTTCTCAGCACCACTCTGCTAGCTCTTGTTGGTTATTGAACACCTGGAATAGCTGCGACCCACCTTAGACACTTTGGGAAATCGCCCACTCTCCAGAAGCTTCTAACACTGGAATAAGCAGAGGCTGGAAAGAACCATGGCATCAGTAGGTTCTCACTGGAAAGCCCTTTGTGTAAGTGTAAAAGACTGGGCAGAAAGCTTGTCAGGGCAGGGAAGACACAGACTTTTTGAGATGGTGTGAAATGACCAACAGTCTTGGAGCTGCACACCTCTACCAAGCACAAGGCCTGTGAGGGACTCAACAGTGCTTCAGAGGCAGCACACCCAGCCCCTGCAAAAAGGCACTCACAAAGCTACACAACTTTCACAGATGCCTGCCAGTGAGGCAGAATAAAGCATTCTGACACAGCAACAACCAGGGTAAGAAACAGAAGCCTTGCCAAAACAATCAGGAGAAACTACAGACAACAGTGTGGAGACACCATCAATCACAGCCTTTTTTCCTCCTGCAAAAAACACAACTTGTCATCAGCTCCTTCATGGCAAAGGGTTTGACTGGGAAAAAAGATAAGCACATGTGGCTTAACACATAGGGAAACAGAATAAATATAAACTGCCATAAGAAAAGGCATGAGAAAGAGAGCAGATAAGGAGAAATCCTTAAGTTCTTCCTTTATACCTCATTCTTCTATGCAACTGCAGAGGGACAAAAGATGTGCCCTGCTCTCCTCTTTCCATAATCAATGTTCCAAAGTCAGAACTGGCTTTCATCTATCAGCATGTGTTCCAAAACCAACACAGCTTGCTGTTGGTACACTTGCATACTCTGTTCATCAGCAGCACACACCAGCCCAGAGAAACACCAGGTGCAACAGGCTTACAACAATCCCGTTTGCCCGTGTTGCTGATGAATCTAGCAACAAAAGAGGACTGAAAGTATCTTGTTTACCTGAGCACAGCATTCCAAAAGAATGTAGCATACCCAGCTCAAAACACCTTGGAGACATTATATGAAAAAGCAAACCTATCTCTATGCAACAGAAGCCTTTCATAATGCATACGCACATTAAACAAGTGTGAAAATGCAAAACTTTGAATAAACTTTTTGTTTCCTTCCCCTAAAAACTCTCATGGTTCCACTGTCAGCTTGGCATTTCAGTTTTCAACTTTTTAGTTTAAGAACAGATTTTTTTCAACTTCTTTAGATCTTACAAGCTCGACTGCAAAAATTACACTCCATTCTGACCAAGTTTCACACCCAAATAGCTTTTGGGAGCTGTGGAGGTAGAAAGTGAGCTTTTTAACTTACTAAAACTCTGAAGGAGAACATGAAGTCTCACATTATATGCAAAGCGAACTGAACAAAACTTTATCAAGAAGTGAGCAGTAAAAACTAAGATCAAGGATTAACCAGGAATTACAAAACACAGGTTATCCTACAACATCCAAAGCCCATCTGTTGCCTCAACAAGTCTTGATGCTCTGTACTAAATTCTTCTTAGTGGTTACACCTTCTCACGCCATCATGATTTGACATTTCTCTAATGTCAAATAAGTCATTAAGTCTGTAACCAGACAGGAATCTTAATTCCAGTTTGAATCTGCAACCAATACTGAGTAAGAAGAAATCAAATTATGCAATTATGAAATGTGATAACAGCATTTAGCAACCAAACTCTGCACACCCCTTCTCTTCCTACATGGCTCCAGAAACATTCACTCCCTTCTGCTTTTTATTTGGCACTTGAACCCTCCAAGCCCTCTCCCTCCTCTTTCTCCTCTCTGTGCTGGCAGAGCCCTTCTCCAGGACCTGCAAGTAAGGTGTGCCAGAAAGTGTGCCAGAAAGTATCCGCCTGTGGAGTGGCTTTCCCTATCCCAGAACACTTTCTCATCCTGGGAGGGGGGCAGCCTCTGATGGTGCTGTTTTATTTACCTGATGCAAGCTGAAAGACCTTGGAGTCAGGGATCACCTTGCTCAGGCTCCCAGCCCACAGGGGTACCAGGACACCTACAACAAGTTGTTGCAGTAAGGGCTGTTTTCCTTCCTGTTTTCCATCCTTCACTGCCAGAGCTGTTTCAACAAGCTCCACATCTCCTTACAACACAACAAATTTCTGTCATTTAAGTTATCTTTATCTTTGTCTCTCCCTAAAATACTGAACTTTCATTTTGGAAGTGTTACTAACAATTGCCATTTGTAATGGATGGACCTTAAAAGCAACAGAATAAAATATTTAGCTACAGAAGACAAACAGTGTTGTTCCAGAAACACCAGACTGCTGAAATCCAAACAGCACCAAAAGGCAGTTTTGATAAAGATTTCATAGAAAAGCCTTAAGAAGCCTGGAATTAAAACAAACATGAGTTTCAGTAACTGGAACAACCAGTAGCTATTGAGTGTCCATGCTCATTTGGCTGTCTTACATGGTTTTGTTTTTAAAACCAACCAAGCCACCAAACCACTATTCCAAAGTGCTCATTTGGAGATCTCTACAGAGGTATACAAGGTGAGTGTGTAATGCTTGCCTAGGACAAAACTTCAGAAAAATATTATTTTCATTCCAAAGCAGGTAATTTTGAAACATTAAGAGGTTTTGCTGGACAGAAAAATTACTGTGCAGTTCCATTATCCATTAATAATCTGTAAGGATACAGAAACAGATTTATGTCCAATAAATATTTGGAGAACACCTACTTCTGGTTCAGAGTGAATAAGATATTGATTTTTTCATATTCCTTCCATAGGACAGCAAAGATATGTATCTATTAATCCATTAATTTATGGATTAAATTAGCATTTTACTTACAGACAATAAGATGATTCTACAAAAAGACATGTTTCCTTTAGCACATATTGTCTAACAAAAATAGTCTGTATAACCTTCTTAATAAGAACACTCTTTTTATTTATAAAATGGTAAATTCTAATATTCATCACAAGGCAGAATGGTACAGAAAAATTCTGCAATAACACATAAGATCACAAAATTAGGATATGGTAGATAGGCAAAAGGCCCCAGAAGTCTGTGTTGGTAGCAATGTGAATTCTCCAACCATATTGTCCATTTCACTCTGTATCATGAAGTTCATTTGCTAACTTTAGATGATTTGATTTTCTTTATGTCGCGGCTTTGCAGAATCAAGGTCCCATTTCTGAATTTTCCAACTTGTCCTGCAGGCCAAATGCTAGGCACCGATTTCTTCCTTTTGGCCTTCCTGAAATAGGGAGAAGAAAAATAATAATCAAAGAAACAGCAGAAAGACAAGTAAACACTTAATATGGTGAAAAAGACACCTATTTATGCAGTTTGGTATTATGGAGTATCAAACCATAGCATGTAAAGACTTCAGAATATTTTTCCTTCATAGACATACAAAATTTGCAGCACATTACAACATGACTTACATTTTTAAATGTTTAGAAACACAAAGATTTTTGGATAGAGGGGGAAGATCAAGTACAGAGGGAACCTGCTGCACTAGGAATAGGAAATGTCAGCTCACTTTCAAGCCTCTGTATATATACTGTAGCCTGTGCTTTCCAGAAATTATTTCTTAGGGCAAATGCTCTGAGCAAGCTGTGTGTCTCATGAGTCTGCACAATGGATTTTCATCCCTCTGACCTCCAGCTGCAGTCTTAAGACGTGTCAGGGCAGAACTGACATACTCTCAAATAAAGCTGTGGAACTGAAGCCTCTGGAACTGCTGGGCACAGAGCAGTGTCACCAGTTTTTGAGGAATTCAGCACTTGGAGAATTTTGTTGCACAGTGATGTGCACGATTTCTGGAGTAAGACTGTGCAATTACACAGGGGAGATACACTGCGGAGACCATGTTAAAGACACCTCACCTCTCCTTCGGTTCTTTCTGCTTCTTCTTCTTCTTAAGAGAATCACCTTTATGTTCCTGTTTTTAAAGACACATATTTTAATGAAAAAGGAACAGAACATGTTGGTTAAACAACCACCTGCACGAATAACATGCAGTAAGTAGCCTTTGCTTCAGAGCAGAAGGCACTTAAAGCAAGCTGGGAGACCTGCTGACAGAACAAGTGATGCAACACATTATGGAGCCACTGCCAGAAGTGCCCAGAGCCCTTCCTAATGCCTGGTGGAAAGCACAGCCCGCTCATGATCAACGTGCTGTCCTTGCCACGTGCAGAAGCAGAGGCTTCCTTCTTGGGCATGTGACAGATGCCAGGGTCAGAAGAGGGACTTGCTACCAGGCAGGTGTGTCCTGTCACCCAGCTGAGGGCAGCTGTCAAATAACAGGGTTCAGCTGTGACTGGTCATGCACTGGATGCACTTTGAGCCACATGACAGAGGAGAAGTAGGTCCCTGGGAAAGAGGGTGGCAGGAAATCCGGCTGATAGAGCAATTACTGACCCCACCAGCCTGCTCCCACCTACATGAGAGGGCTCCACAGGGAGGAGGAGTAGGCTTAGAGCCAGATGGGCTATGCTAGAGGATGGATGCAACAGAAACCCCACCCTTGTTTTAAATAATGAGTAAGATCCTAGATGGAATTGTGCTGATAAAAAAGCAGTTGAAGATCCGGCTCTCTGTGGTTAGACAACACGCAACGAACTTTAATTGGAGACCCCTTTGTTTCCTCTTAAGAGGAAAGGATAAAAAAAAAAGAACCTGCTGATTTTGTGTCATCAGTCCATCAGCCTGGAAGGGTAAGGCAGTGAAACCAACCACAACACCAGCCTAACTCTGTGCCTTCATACTGCACACAGCCAGCTTTTCCCAATGAGATTAATCCTGTGGGAGACAGGAACCCAGACCACAGGGAGCAGCAGGTGTCAAGCTCGGGCACTCCTGCCCCTGAGGCATTATCTGTCAGTCTCTTGGGCTGGCTCCTACACACTGCATTTTTATACAGAAAATTTCACACAAACCTTTTCCTTATCAGCATCCTTTGCTGCTTTTTTCTCTTTCAGTTTCTCTTGGTAAGTCCTGTAGTTCACATGTGCCTTTTTGGGGGGCTGCAACAAAGATTGGAAGGGATACTGCTGATTAAATTTTCAAATGGGTTCAAAAATTATTCACACACTTGCACAGACAGTATTTGTCACGTGGTGGTGGCAAAACATTAAAAATGCTTATTTCCTTTTGGGCGAGAGGAATGGACTTAAAAGATGTCAAGAAGTCACAAATTGTATCTTTCTTGGTGAAGACAGCAGAGAGACAATAATGTTCTGTTATCAGTCCTACAAGGTTTACCCACATACTCTGAGAAAGAAAAACCAAGCCGCTGCCTAAAAAACACCTAAAACATTACTTTTTTCTTTGACACTAGTTATGATAAACTAAAAGCTTTTCTCCATCTTTAACTCACTGTGAGAATGAAGCCCCTCTCTCCAACTACTTATTTTTGAATGGCCTGATTAAAATTTTTATTTTTGAATGGCCTGATTAAAAATTAGTAAATGTTGTTTTTTAGCGTGATCAGCCATATTTCATCTATACTACTTCCCTACACAACCATACTAATTTTCTATTCATCTACAGAAAACAGACGAAACAGAACAGATGACACAAAAGTAAGAATGAAGTGGGAGACGGGTCAGGGCAAGGGATTTTGTGTTTTAAAAGAGTAATACCAAAGCCTCCCATGTTCTTTGCTGCTTTTCTGCGCTGTAGCAGCTGGGTGACCGAGGGGCAATTACCTTGGCTCCCAGCATGATAGCACGCTCCTGTTCCCAAGCACGTTGCTCTTGCTTCTTGTAGCCAGTGATTCCAAACTTGTGCACTTCCAGGCGAGCCTAGAACATTACAGAAAATTGCAGGCATTTCATAATGTCCAACTTTTTGTAAAGTAATGCCTGGCAGAATGCAAGGAAGTCATACTCTTGAGGAAATCCTGGCTAATACTAGAAATTGGCGTGCTATAAAATAAAACTAACTAAGTGCAGAGCTATACTGCAGAGCAGTTAACCTGACTAATCTCTGAATGGTGAGGACTGTCAGGGGGACAATTTTCAATTCTCCTCATTTCACATACAGTAACACATGGAATGGAATTCCTCCATGTAAAAAATGAGCACTTAACCACTCAGGAACATGGATGGGCAGAGGGTGGTTTGACTACATACATATGTAGAGTTAACACTGTACAAGCAGACCTTGGCAAAACCACTAAGGAAGCCATAATCTTTTTAAAATCAGTGATTAAATCCCCACCCTTCTTAGCAGTACAGAGTTCCATGAAATTTCCAGTGAGAGATTCCACCGGATCGTAGCATATCCCTGAGCAGAGATTAGGCACATAAAACAACTTGTGCAGATCTGTAAACAGATTAGTAGCTAAGGTGGCCAATGCTAGTTATGCTCATGTAAGAACAGATGAAAATAAAAAGACAAATGGGAAAACCATTTGTTGTTTCAAAAACAGATGCCAATATACTTTTCTTTCCTTCCCACATGAGATGTCAGACATTTAACACAATAGGACTGAAAGAACTATGCTAAACATTATGGGAACTCAAGCACCTTTACACATCCTCCTCAAATTCTCATTGGAAGATCAGAAAGAAAGGCCATGAAGTGGTAACACACCTCTCCCCACACAGTGCAGTTGACTGCTGCCAGCCTGCTCCTCCTTTGGCGTGGCATCTAGCCAGAATTACCTATTAGGAAATCCTCACCTACAAGAGATAGCCATTTCTGGAAGTGTTTCCCATCACTCCCAAGATTTCTCAAGAATACACATACACATAACTGTACACTAAACTAGTGACATTAGTCTGATCCTATTGACTTACCTTTTCAAAGTTAAATTCTTCTCTGACTGCATTTTTCTCTTCATTCACTATTTGGGTCTACAAACAAAACAAAACAATTCAAATTAATATGACAAGTCACACCAGTTTAAATGCTGATTGGGATAGCTTTTTGAAAAGCAGTGAAATGTAAAATCAGTTGCATGGAAGAATTCCATGCAGGTTTCCAGCAGTATTTTTTTCAAGCTTTATTACCTGGATCTATTAAAACAGACAGTTTCAGTGGCATTTTTCTAGGTAAGTGAAAGAAAAACTGCCACATGTGAGCTGTGCATCACTCATATTTCCATTTCCAAACCCGTACCAAACAGCTAATGTAGGATAGGACATGGATTTTAAGTCAGTTTTTTTCAGACAGTGCAGTGGTACATAGTGCATGTATTCACAGCTGGGGTAACATGCAGAACAAGCTTAATTCCTAACTGCATGGAGATATCTTAGTGTCCATATGCAGCTTCACTAATGCCAGAGAAACAGCTCCAAAGGGTGCACTGTCAGAAATGGCAGAACCCACTTAGTGCAGGCTGAAGTAAGTACTTGCTCAAAATAAGCACAGTAAAAACTACATCTTTTCTACTCCATGATTTACACAAAGATTTTTCATCAGCGATTCTCATTTTGGAGGGGGGACTCTACAGGGGGAACAGACTATATCCTTGAAAGAAAAAGCAGCACAAAATCCCCAGGGAGGGAGTTCCATGCTTGCTTGTTACAGCAGTGTCCCACATGGGACACCGTGAAGCAGTTACAAATCTCCCAGGGTTATTTTAGGTCTGCTTTCTGATTTCAGGGAGGATGTGCTGAGCCACCTCTCTTGAGTGGAAGCTCTGCCTACTTCCAAGCATGCTGATGCAGGCAGGCAAACAGACATCTGTTCAAGAGATTACCCTGTTCACCTTCCCCGTTTGATCCCAAGGGTACAATCCACTCAGAGGAAACAGGAGTACTACATAAGCATTCAAGCTGAATTGAAAGTTTCATGCACTTCCTTTTCACTCTCCAGTACCTCAGGGCACAGTGACTCACAGGTTCAGGCCCAAGGGTTACACCAGGGCTTCCCTCTGCATCCAACACAGCCAAACTCCTCTCAGTTCTGCAAAGACTTCCACATAGAATTGTGATTTCAACTACAAATAAACCCGGTTATCTTCAGAGCATTCTGCTAACAAGCCTAACACCAATATTTTCAGGTAAAAAAACTTAAGCCATAAAAGCTTCAGAAAATTTTTAGAGGAAAATATGCTGGAAACAGCTCAGAAGTTTATGGATTCAAACAACTGCTTGGGTCACTTGAAGCTCCCAATTCCAAGCAATCAAATCCCCAGTATCAGTAAGTCTCTCTGAATTCAAGACAGCCATGTGTTGGCCCATCAGAGCTTATTTTAGAATGGGCTTCTTATGTTACGGCCAAAAAGACAACTCAAGGAAAACCAGAGAACCTATAAAATCTGGAGAGCAATCAACTCCTCTGCTCAGCTTCCAGCCAAACCTATCCAGAGCTCCCAGCTGAAGCAACTCAGCTACAGTTTTTGGTAGTGCAAAGCAGTTTAGCAGCGACAAACCAAACCAGAGGACTGAGATCTAATGCTGTCATGCCCTCCCCCACTGACTACCCAAACCCGATCCTCCAAGACAAATGCTGTTGCCAATGGCCCAGTGCTGCTGTGATGCCAGAGAAGAGGAGCGAGTTTTGGCACCTCACATCCACAGCTACTGACAGGAACAGAGCAGCCCACAAAACTTCTGGGCACGGAAGCAATCAAGAGGCTTTGCTTTCTACTCCTTTCACTTCTTGCCATAACATCAAGACTATCAGCTAATCAATTTATTTTGATGAAATGCGCCTATTTCAAATAGAGGATTCTTATCCAGAGATCTTGTGAAATTGAAATAAATGGTCTTCAAGTCCTGCCCCCTCCCCAGCTTCATCCTGGCCCTGTTTCCAGCAGTCCCACAGGAAAGCAGCAGGACTAGATCCCATCGAGTTGAGCACGCGGATCGCCAAAGCATCCTTCCAGGCAGCTGCATCCGCAAGAGGGACAAACCACGGCACGGGGCTGGCGCCGCGCCCAGGGAGCGCATCCCGCCCCACTCTACCTGTGCTCCGCCGGCAGGCGCTGCCGAGGGGCCGTGCCGCTCCTTCCTCTTCCTCCCGCGGAACACCACGACCTCCACGGCGGGCGGGGCGGCGGGGGGCGGCGGGGCAGCGCCGGCGGCGCTCAGCTCGGCCCGCAACTCCCCGAAGAAGCCGCGGGCCCCGCGCCGCCCGCCCGCCGCCGGCTGCGGCCCCCGTCTCTCCTCCTCCTCATCCTCTTCTTTCTCTGCCGACAGCGGCACAGCTCTCGCTTCGCCGTCCTCCGCAGCGCCCCGAGCGCCGCCGCGCTCCTCACCTGCGCCGAGCACATGCCGTGGGTCAGCTCCGCGCCGCCGCCGCTCCAGAGCGCCCACGCCCGGCCCCGCTCCCCTCCCTTCCCCGGCCCCCAGGGAGGACCGTGGTGCCGGCGCAGCGCCCGGCCCAGCCCCACGCACCCACCCAGGTCGTAGAGGGCGCCGAGCACCGCCTCCAGCCGGCGGCGCGGCTCTCGCGGCCCCATGGCTGCCGCGGCGGGCCGGCGTGTGACCCCCGGCGGCTCCCGTCGCACCCGATATGGCGCCGCCCATGGCGCGGTGCCCCCAGATCGG